>CAJNOQ010000148.1:0-34964 GCA_905250885.1 Didymodactylos carnosus
GCGACTTTTTTTTCTCAATTAGATAAATGATCTTGATAAAATGCAACGAAAAAAAGATGCACTAATTCGTCGACAAATTAAACGAAGAGAAGAATTATTACAAAAGAAAGTTGAACGACAAAGTATTCTGACTAAACGACAAGAAGAATATCGGTTAATATTTTTGATAAACTATGAAAGATATACGCTGTTTATTGAGTTTTATGTTTAGATTATTCGAAGAATTTATGGCTCAACGTCGAAATGACGATAATGTAAGACGAAATGCAATATTACAAGCACATGTTGAACAAAGACGAATTGAAGCAGATTCTGATTCAAATCAAAATTATAATATTGTTAGATTAAGACGAAAACCATCATTAATGTTCAATAGTTCACTCTGTAGATTAGATGATGAGAATAGTTTTGGATCGAATTTTGATTTATTCAAAGCAAAAAGTAGTTTAGATACTTATTGAGCATTTGTTTTCTTCATAATAAATTTTTTCTCATCTTACAGTGCAAACTCCTCGGCGATGCATGACACGCTTTGATTCACCAACAGTTTCATTTCAATCAAAAATGAATCGTACTGTTAGTATGTCAAATGTTGAAAATTTATACGAATCAAACACATCGATAGCTACAATGGACTTATCCTCAAAATTACCATTTGGAGGTAGTCTCATGAATTTAGCTACACAAGATTATTCACCATTTGGAACAAAATATTTACCTCGACGAAAAACGTTAGCAAATAGCTATGATTTATCATCACTAAGTGCATCATGCACATCATTAGCAACAACAGGCAAGTAACACCATCATTCTCGAGTTCATTTTGACTAAATGTTAATTTGTCTTATTTCTTTTAGTTGGTAATCGTATAGCAAGAAATCAAGGATTACTATCAAAATCAAATAAACAATCAACATTAAATTCACTTAAACAAGTTGTACTTGCTGGTGGAGCCAATAATCATCAACGAGAAATTGTATATCGAGTAAGCATATTATTTTAATTTTCTTCATTTTTTTGTTTTATATTTTATGTTTTTTTTTTCTTTTATAGGAAGTTGAATTGAGTGATCATAGACATTTTGTAATATTATTTCGCGATCATCGTTTACAATATCGTGCAATATATACTTATATATCAGACACAGATATTATTGAAAAACTACATGGAATTGGTCCACAAATTATCAAAGAAATTATGATAGAAAAGTTTTATAAGTAAGGTTTTACATATTTGAATTTAATTACAATTTAATTTTTTATCGTTTGATATTCTGTTTCTATTTTTAGATACAATTCTGGTAGTAAACAATTTTCTAACATTCCTATTAAACATTTTTCCATACAATGTGATGCTGTTGTAATACATAACGATTTTTGGCAAAAAAAACTTTTAAATATGAAATATTAGATAGATTTCTTCGTGATTGTTTCCATACCGTTCAAGAACCAATATGTTCTTAATTATCAGAAGAAAAACGAATTCATGTATCTCTCCATCAATCTCTTTTGTATATAAAATTCTGTTTTTGTACATGTGATTTTCTATTTCATTACTTTAAAAGCAGAAAATTTTATATGAAAAAAAATCATATGAAGGTAGGCAGATGGACAAATATTTAACAGAGAACGTTTTGCACTTTTTACGGATATGTTTTATAGCTAAAAAGAGAACGGATAATATTGTTTGGAGAACAATTTTTGAATTTTTTTCACGTAATTAAAAATAAAGTATATAGTTTAAAATACGATAACTAGATGGGAGTGCGACCTAGATCTACATCACGTGATGAATAATATGATTGTACAACATACTCGCGATGCATTTCATCATCGTTCAACAAAATATAAGTATAAATACGCAGTAAACACGGTCAATTCTAGAATTTAACGCAATCTAGAGCTATGCCAAGACTCGATTGAAAAGTAATCAATAGATTTACAACTAACGATACGTTAATCGAATTTATCACAAGCAATTCAGTATCAAAATTTCGATCAGAACGAGTATTGAGTGGTATAAAATTATCTTATCGGTGTTCGTCATACAAAAAATATCCTGACCTTACTTTTCAAGTACAAGCAATCATTAATAGCTCGCAACAAATAACCGTTAGCACATCAAGCACTTACAATGATATTACTCGTTTACCATTGACACGTGCGCCATCACCTGTTCGTAAGATTGTTTAATGAACAGTGACAGCTAAATTAACTCAATCGCAAATTCGTTTAACTATACAAAATGAACAACCTCAACAAGTATCTCCTGCTAAAATATTTAGTTTATTAAACTATTATTGTTCGTTGACTCATCAATTTATTTATTCTGTCGATGATTTTCGTTCATGGTGTCATCAGCGATCATTAACACCCAATTTAGCTGCATCTCATGATGTTTTCGTACCAAGATTCACCATTGATTCTTGTGATCGAGTATTTATTTTCTTTACCATGCGTCGATTAGTTTCTGTTGGTAGTTTGTTATCATTATTACAAGTGGACGTTTAAGGTAAACTGGAATGAACTACTATATTAGTCTTTTATAGTATTCGTTGTTACCTTGTTATATTAGTAGTATTGTCATTCCATCGTCTCATCCAAGTCAAATGAATGTTGCAACATGGCTACAACAATATTCTTTAATGACATAGTCTACATTTCGTGATTTCTCGATTTAGTTGTTTTCCGGTTGTCTCATTACAGCTCCGTTGATACGTAGTTGTAAACAAAATTTGAAAATATATGTTTATAAACATGCATTAGGAATAATCATACATTTTGGATATTATCATGTTCAAGATCCGTCAAAATTAGAAAAGTTTGCTAGAAAACGGGGTCAACCAAAACAGGCACGCTTCATTAACGGTAGATTAAACGCTGATAATCAGAGGCATTTATCATGCAATGACTAATATACGCGACATCTTATTGTCCTCAATATATTTTATTGGAGAACTGATTTCTGTGATTTCTAAAACTAGCGCTTAGATTTTACGGTGTATTCTTGCAAGTCCTTATGTCAGAGCACTGCAAGAAAAGAAACTATTCGCAAATCACTCACTCATGCTGTGGACCTAGTTTACAGGGAATTCGGCTGAAACAAACACAGACACCGACTCATCAACAAAATTTTGCATAGGGAATGATTGTTCTACTCTAAGTACTTTTCAAACTAAATGACTATTATGCAGCGCAAGATGCTCGAAGGCGTCTTCAGTTAGGAAAAACGATGTATAATCAGTAAAAGATTAAGTTTTTTGTAACGGAATGTTTTCTCTAGATAGAAATTTGTATTTTGTGTCAACGATGAATAATAATAGTAATATCGCTAAAATAATTTAACAATTTTTAATTGGTAATGTTTTTTATTCTCGATACTTGACGAAACATAAAATCTCTCGAAAAGCTCCCTACGCCTGTCCAAACAATTCAAGATAGGAGAGGTATAGTTCAGGATAGAAGGGTAAGACATTTTAAACTCTTTTGGACCAACATTCAGTAGGGTTTTAATATCTTTTGAAAAAAGGTTAAAATTGAGAAGTTTCACTAGATTTTCAAGAAGAAACACTGCCAAGAGATTCACTATGGTTGATAGCCTGTTTTTTCACGTATCTCTGAAATTCTCAGACGAAAGTATCGATTCTGGTCCCAAAAATTACGCTCGCGCTTGAAAACTAATAGTGAGACAAAGAGGTTGGAAGGATGTGTAGATAGATAACAGTTCAGTGGTTCAAACCTACGTCTACAAATCAAAAATTCATTGGATAGAAGTTATATGTAATATTGCTGTGAAGAATGCACTTATTGTATTTGTTTTAAATAGAAATTCTACTGTGGGACCCTATAGAATTTCTGCAGAAATCTTTCATGTCTAATCCTACAAGATTCTAGTAGGGCTCTATTAGAATTATTTGATATTAGATCTCAAAAGCCAAAGTTGTCGAAGACTAACTGAAGATATCATTGTATAGCGCAATTCAAGTGCTGCAATCTCAATTACTTATATTCATTTTTAGAAGTGTGCTGGGAAAGACAAAATCAGCGAAAGGTCCTAGTAGAAGAAGCTAAAAGTTGTTCTTCAAAAAATGTTCTATCCATTTAAGCGTCTGCTCAACCCTTTCTTTTTCGCTTCAGTGGAGAATTACTTGAGCGTCGAAAACCTCGTGATTGCGTCACTGACTCCAGCAAGGTACGGCGTACAAGTTAAAGAAACTTTTTTGTTGCCTGCTTATCACTTTTCGTAGGAACTCGTTTTACCGTTTTTTGCTAAAACTTAACCTCTCCCACTGTCTCACGCACAGTCGGGATTTCTGCACAAAATACATTCTCAAAAAACATTTTGAAATCTAAACAGGATTCAGAACAAGAAGGCTGGTTGAAGATCAAAATCGGAAATATCGGAACTACAAGAAAAAAACGTCTTGATATCGTAAATCCCTTAGTAGGATTCCGTTGTTTTATCTTATTTTCCGGCTTTTATACCTTTAACAAATATAACAAAAGCTGTAAAAGCTTTGTCAATGTCAAATCTTCTATTAGTCATATTACATTTTTTTGTAGAGACGGGGGATACATGAACACTTTCAAAAAGTTCAAGTTCTGTGGTTTATTCTTTTTATCTAACACATCAGTTCAAAGTTGTCAACAATAGTCGCATAATGGCAAAGAAATGAAGATTATTCAAGAAGTTTATTTTATCAGTTAGTTTTCTTGAAATTTTTTTGATAAAAGTGTTTAAATTATATGCAGAAATAATAATTTGTTGCAGGAACGCTAGCACAAATCTTAAATCTACATTTCATATTTTCTTGTTTAGATAGCCCATTTATTGAACTATGCATAGTCTTAATCAATCTTATGTCAAGAATATAAACAAAGCAGTATAGAGTCAAAATGAAGAGAGTAAAAAAACAAAAAAAGGCGTTAATGTTAGATCGTACTTTGAGCAGAAGAAGAAAAAAAAACTTCTATCTCTATCAGAATAAACGCCTCCATGTCCGCATTGTAGATGTAACGGCAATTATAGAAAAGAAAAATATAGTATTGCTCGGGTTGTTTCTTACCGGTGCCTTTTGTTGAAAAAAATCTTATTTTCAGGAAAAAGGAATCGAAATTTAATCTCGCAAAAAAACGCAAAAAACCGATAATTTTTGTGTGTGAGTGAAGAAAAAAGATGAAACAGACTATATAAGACAGAACAGACAAAAAGAAATGGGAGAACATAAAAGTAGCAAAAGCGAAGTTTATATTACACACACTCACTGAGTTTTAAATGAAAAAAAACAAGAAGGATATTTGAACAAAGAACGTCTTCACACAGTCTGTAGATGGAATAAAGAGGTGGCAAAAACACAACCAACAGGATTCAGAAGGTACACACTAAGAGTTTTGTGCATTAAAAATTTTGTTGAACACATGATACATATAATGACACTAAAAATTAAATTTAAGGTTATACATGTAAAGCTTAGACTAGTCCCAGAAATATCGTTACTTTGATTGTTTCTTCCTCTTTGGTTACGTTCTATTGTTAACAGATATAAGTATAAATCAAGGCTTATTGAAAATTCATAAAAAATTGTAGTTTTCCTATTATTATTATATAGCACACCATGTGTGGATAGAAACTATATAATATTTATTATTAAAATTTTATGTCTAGGTATGCATTACACATTTTAGCGAGTCACACACTATTCCATTTTCGTCTATATTTGTGTATGTGCGTATATATCTGAACAAATTAATGCAGTTTTAATAATGAAGATGAATAGTTTGTTTTTCTGTATTTCGATTATAAACGAACGCACGAGTGCACTGACTTTGTTCGAAAAGAACAGAAAAAGAATGATTAGGTCTGGTGATTCACGTTGATAAATAGGAAATAACGTTTAAACCACCGTCTATAGTCGAATCTAATTTAAGAACTGAAATTGATCCATTGTTTACTTCATATCGCAGGTATTTACGACAAACCATTTAAACTGAAGATATGTTGAATAAAGCTCGTTCATTATTTTCACGAGTATTTTCAATTGAAAATCGATCATCTCAATCGAAAGAGACTGCTTTTTTTGACGATTATCCAGAGAATAGTGACGATAGTTGTACAAGCTCGGACTACGATAGTGAAAGCGACGATTGTAGTCAACAAATGAAAAATAATAAACACAATGAAACAACTTTTCAATCATCAGACAATATCAAAACTGTAAAATCCGTGAAAGAATCGTCACTAAAATCCAATCAGTCTGTTGGAACAAAATCACAGTCAACATCAGCAGTTTCTGATCAACGTTCATCAATTTCAACTATGTTCAATTCTGTAGTATCAAAATCATCATTACATCAACTTCGAACGTTCACTGAAACTGTTGAAAATAATATTGATGATAAAACGAGTTATTTAGTTGTTCTAAATCGTAAAGAACGCAAACAAAATCGGTTAACATCCGCGATGAATATTGCATTTACTCGAGGTAATGTTGAATCAATGAAACGTCTATTATCCAATTTTGATATTGATATTAATCAGCAAGATTCATATGGTATGAGTTATTTAGAACATTCTATTCTGCTTGGATCATATGATATGGTTGATTTATTAATTCGATATGGATGTGATCTTTATAGAGGTGAGTAAGAGATTTCTGAAAAAGTTATTGAGTAATATTAAATTTTTTTATAATTTAGGAGATTCTCATGGTCACAGTTATTTATATGTAGCAATTAAAACAAGTTCTAATAAAAATGATAATATAATAAAATTATTACTTGAAAATGATTGTTCATGTTTACGTGCAATAGATATTGTTTCATTGGTATCTGTTGATAATGTATTACATATAGATTCACACGATTTTATACAATTATATCGTCATATTCTATTGATAATGACATATCATCTGAAGCGGATGCCATTAAACGATGTTATATCGTTAATGACCTACATGATATCGACAGGAATTTTATTATGTAAAAATGATGATATTTATGCTTTAAGTTTGTGCAATAAACAAATTATTGAACAATTTAATAATGATTATATTCAATTATTTATAAAAGTATTGGGTTCAAAACATGCTCTCAAATTAGAACAAAAATTACGATCAATTGTTGTTCAACAGCAAACATTGATATCCGTTGGTCTCATAGAACTTGTATTCAATGATATTCAAACTTATATAGTTAAAATATATGATATGATTAAACAACCAAATAAACTGAAACATTTCTGTCGTTTAATTATTAGAGAAAATTTAAAAAGTTTAAAAGGATCGACGCTAAATTCATTAGGATACAGTACAAAACTTCAAAATTATTTACTCTATTCACCCATATAAAATTTATTTGTACAGAATAAAAGTTAATGTACATAGAATTTCTGCAGTTGGTGGCACCGATGACTCTTTTTTCTGTTGTGCAGACAGCACGAAAAAGGTGTTTCCAGTATTTCATCTAAAAGAGTTGTCACAATAAAAGACATGGATCTTCTAATTCGTCCTGAGTTTTAAAGCTTTTAGTGGATCTTTTATTGAGTCCCCAAAAAGAAATTCATGTTCTTTTCATATTACAACTTTTAGATGATGAAATCGACTTCTTATCTTCTATTTAGGGGAGACCTTCTAATGTGTTAGTCTCTTTAAATTTTTTTCTTTAAGGGAACATCTGTTTTAAAAAATCAGAGAAAAGTCACATCTGCGGGAAGTCAAAGCTCCCACTGTCATCATGAGACATAAAATACTAGATGTTTTAAAAGCAATTTGGATTTAAGGGCATCCGATCGCAAGCTTTCGCAATGTTCCCGTGAACTAGGATCTAATTGTCTATCCCCCACTTTTTTTTCTCGAATGCAGTCTCTTATGGATGATTCATGCCGTTGGTTTCGAATATGATATTCGTTTCAACTCATATCAATCGTCGGGGTGCGACTTCTTGAAACATAAAACTCACTTTCGAAAAATTATTTGTTAATAGTGTCAGTTTGTACAATAAATCCCACAGCTAAAAGTCTCATTAAAATCCAAGGTTTGTACCTTCGGATAATCATTTTGTAGGACACATTGATGAGACACACACTCACATATGTTTCTCTGCCAATTAAATTTTTTGATGAATACTAAAGATCATCATCATCATCATGAAAAAATGTGAAGAATATCGTATTGCATAAGAAACGAACGAGCTTTGATTTTGATCTTTCTTTTCATATCCTATGTTGATATGCACACACACACATATATCTTCGATTAATAATCCTTGATTTTTGAAAAAAGGCAGTTTCACTTTAAAATCATCACTGTCCGTTCACATATTCGTTCAGGTGTGTGGGTAAACATGGCGATGATCTGTTCGTTTTATCTATTTTTTTTTGGTTCGTTATACAGTATACCGATGCTATTCTCTATTTCTTCTCTCTCTCTCTCTCTCTCTCTCTCTCTCTGTGTTGTAGTCTATGTGTATTTAGAATGCAACATTTCTTGTCGAAATTACAGGTTTGAAAGGCTACATGCTTTTTTTGTCTTATTCAAATTTAAAATCATAGAGAAAGATATTTTTAACCGTTGTTAGATTACTAATGCCACACTCCCATCTCTCTCTTGTCATTAAGGATGTTGCTGTGTATATATTTTTACTTTTAGAATATTTGTGGCTTGAATTATTAATTAGAGACGACCGTCTAGTCAACTCGAGACAATAAATTTCGAGGGAAAATAAGGCGGAGGGACTTTCTTAATAATTGAAAATTTTTATTTTGATTACTCAAACGCATAGAAATTGGATTTCATACAACTAAAAATTGGGCACCCTTTTCGTTTCAGGAGAAAAATATTCATGTGTATTGCGGTTATTACTAAGATATTTTTCCTTAACAGCTAACCAAACATTTTAACCTAACCACCTTTTACTATTAGCTACTTTTATTTATCATTTTGGTCCTGCTTTTTCAACAATTAAAAATCAATTTTTTTGCAAATAATTCAAGTTTATAATCGATGTATTCTGATACATATATGGTTCACATAAGCGTAGAATATCGTTTTTCTCATCAATATTCTCCACAACACACGTTTTTATATTAGAAATGATCTATCTCTTTTTGCTTCTGACAACATATGAACATAATAATGTTCGATTTGCGTCTATCTTTTTTTTTTATAATGAAGACGGTGAAATATTCCATATCTAAGATAAAATGAATACAACCACAGTATGCGTATATATACAGTTGGGAACGAGAAATAAAGAGTGAGAGTTAACAAGCCCATAGACAGATCATGTCTGATGGTCAATTTCCCAAATAAACAAACTATCACATGCATGTCACAATGTTTTTAGGAAATGAGAGGAAAGAAAATAACCGCATTCTAATCCTTTATGCAGTATTTCACAAAAATAATATATTCACCTATCTATCAAGCTAATAAAGATATATTAAATATCGACGAAGGAGAAAATGTTTAGCTACTCTATTATCCTTCAATAATTGCCACCATCTTCTTTCTTGATCATTTTTTCTCTTCTTCTTCTTATATGACTTTGTCTCTTTTATTATTATATTATTATCTTACAAAAGAGAAAGGAAAAAAAAGTGAGAAATCTATCTATCGTTCACATATTGCTCATCAACCGTTGCAATGTTCATATACTCGATTACTTATATCTATCACTGATATATCATCACACCACTACACATTGGTCGTAGCAATTTTAAATTAGTGAGATATATCGTTATAGGCATTGGTAAAAATTGTGATAAAACTTGTCATCGTCGTGCACAAATCGTCATAATCAATGTTCGGAACCAAAAAGAAACAACAATAGAAAATAACAACAAAAATTTGCACATTATCTTCTCTATAACAGAATATAGTAGGAAGATTACTGCTAAATGAACAGTCAAGAATAAAAAAGTACGTAATAAAGCTAAATAGTTATCAGTGTTTATGTTGTAAACTATAGCCTCTGAACAGTGACGTCAATTATATCTCATATTTCTTTCATGATATAGTTAATTAAATTCTTAGTCTTGTAAATATCTTAAATATAAATCTTAATAAATTTATATATTTTCGAATGGATATCTATTTGTAATTTTTTCATTTATGATCAACTCTATTCGTTCTCTATGGTATGAATCTATTTCATGTCAGATGAATTGTTAATTCCATGTTAATTTGTTCTAATAGACTATTAACATTATTGCACATACTGTTAAATTCGTGTCATGCGATTATTTATCTATCTATGTGTGTCTATGAACATTTGCTTCGGATAGAATACACTCACTTTTTTCATAACTGTATAAGTTTGAACGGAAAAGACATTTAACAAAAGACAAATTAAAAATTTTTTCGCAGCTGTTTAAATTTGCCAACATGTGTCCAGTTCTTCCGTTCTATTTTATTCTTTCCCTCTTCGTCTTTCATTTAGTATGTCTTAGATTTTATTTTATTTTATTTTTTGTTTTAATTAAGATAAAAAAGAAAAGAAAAATGAACTGTTTTTGTCTATTTCTGTAACAGATGACCACAGACTATTATACATTCTCAAACTCCAATTTATTTTCTGTTCTTTTACTATTTCAGATTATTGTCTAATGATCGTCACTAGAAGTGACGTTAACTGTATCGTTGATTAGTAATTATTATTATTAACGTTCACCCAAACACTCAGATTAAAACGGTGTATTCAAATAAACAAACTAACAAACAAAAAGAGCAAACATATAAATAATGCAGCGCATATTAATGCGTCGTTGTAGTATGTCATCGATTGAAGAAGAAGACGAATTAGGTATAGAAGAAATGATAGATTGGGATAGTGAATTATCAGAATCTGAAATTGAATTTGATGATAATAATGAAGAAGATCCGGTTGATAGAGCGGCAAATAATGCATTAAACAATTTTATTACAAATTGTGCAAAAGTAAGTAGAATAATTTTTATTTATTGTCCTTGTGTTTACTATAGATTTATCGTTATATTTAACATGAGTTAACATATTTTTAATTAAGTCAGCATAAAAATGCGTTGTAGATGTTTTTCCTTTATCTAATATTAAATGGAAATGAACTATGATAAAACGGATGAAGTATCAGTATCATTTTTGTTTTTAATAACAGAGTTTTTAATTTAAAGACATATGATTTATATATAAACAGCATCAAAAGGTCAAATTATTTTTAGCTGTTTGATATCTTCTAAGTGCCATTATTATGTAATAGCCTCTTTTTTTTTTCCATTGTGAATTTTTTTTATTTACTTGATAGTGGTGATGATATCTGTTGCATATTTCTGCCTATTAAAGTACTCTTAACTGTCATTCTAGAAAATATTTGTTTGACTAATAAGTTGATCTGTCGACGACAACTAATAATTTCTTCTTCTATTTGTATTTATATCCAAGGTTATGACGAAAAAAAAGTTGTTCAGCGATCTAACAGATGTATGAGAGTATAGAGAAATGTTTCTATCTCCTACATATTCTCATTATTCACGGTCATTCAACAAACTCTTGTTGTTACTGAGTATAGTCAAACAATGATTATGACTTTCTTTCTTCGATTAAAACAAAAGAAGACAATTGACTAGAAAAAAAATCATCCATGTGCAATGAAATACGTAATTTCATTTGTTATATAACTACGAACAACGACGTTAATATCGCATAATAAATGACTTTATGTACCTTTTTTTAAACACACATACACATCTCATCATCCGCTAACTATCTAAATAACTGAATAATAAATATCATGAGTATTAAACCTATGAAAATCAGGAAACAGGAAGGAGAAAAAGATGTGTCTCATAAAATATTCAACAGATATCTCAAAAGTACTTTCTTCATTTAGTACGTTATTCAATACAAAACATGACACTCATGTCTTATTTTTAACATAGAAAATCAAGGTGTGAATTAATTAATGATACACAAAGTTTTACTCTATTTTTCGTCTCATTATCCTTAAAATTTATTCGCTCTGTACCGTGAACTATTTTCTTCATCGATTTTTAGACTAGCAATAAACTGGTACTTGCAAATGTCAGTTGACTAACTGTGTTTTTCTTAATTCAAAAGAACTGTTGTTGACAAAAAGTCCTAAGAAAAAATTTAGGAAAGCAGTGGTACGAAAATATACAAACTGAACAATTAGTCACTTTATTTTGAGTAATGTGCCCCACTATATTATCATTGTTTGTGGAAGAAAATTAGTTAAAGATAATAATCATAGCAATAGCAGATGTTTTCTGCTACACAGTTGCAGGCGCCTTAGGCATTTGTAATTTTTAACAAGGTATAGAAATTGACAATTTGCTTGTTCCTCGTTCCAAAACTAGTCAGGTTAAATCTTTATTTTTTCTCTTCTTCCTTATATTAAACTCTTGATTAGCTAAGTAGAAATTCAAGTACTTGCTTCAATTTTTGGCTCAAAAATTTTGGCTGAATTGGAAGTAAGTACTTCAAGTGAAACCGTAACCGTATCGAGTTAAGTACATGAAACAAACTATTGCGATAGTAGAAAAAGTTTTAAAGGACAACTGATGGTATGCGTCACTACGTACGTGAAGAAAATGTTTTCCAAAATGATTTATGAAATCTTCTTTAAGAGGCTTGCACAGTGTGCATTTTTCGCATGGCATGTGATTTTTCAGGCTAGTTTTGGACTATGCATTTTCTGATGAACCTTCATACTTGAAACAAAACTTGCTACCATTAAATAGCATATAAATTGGAGTACATTGGTCGCAAGATACATCAAGGAAAAGTGCACTTTCGTTTTTTTCACCTAATGTCAACATCAATGCACACTGTGGCTTGATCTATTAGCATGCCTGAGATTAATCGCAAAATAAAATTCCGAAAGTTGCAATGTCGATAAAGGGCAAAATCTAAAAAGCACTTTTCGACATTTCGATTTTTCAACTGTTTAACTTTCGATATTTTGTTTTTCAATCAATCTCAGCACTTTCTATCTATTGTCCTGTTGAACACTCTTTTGGATTTTTTTCTCCATTCACGTCATATTCTGTCTGAGAAGAATCCCTGATCATGAGATTTTGCTCATTGCATTGGATTGGTTGTTCCTGTCTGACACAGATTTATGGTTATTTTTTATTATTTGCTTGGTGGGTCAAGTTGTTCAGTTATTAATAGTGGCAATCTTCATACTGGAATTTTATTATGTGGCGACAGTAACGATTTGAAATGGCTATACCATCGATACAGTAATAAACTAACATTATTGTACTTTCGATATAGAGGGCAGCACAATGCGTTCTACTACAATTTGTAAAATTAGCATCTTAGAGAATAAATGATAACGCATGTCTTTTGGACAGCGAAGATCAATGTACATCTTTGATAGGCTATGATTTGTGAACATCCCGTCTCGGATTTGTACATGCAAATCTAGAGAGTTTCGCATGTATACAAAGTGTACTCGCAGCGTTTGCTCTAACGTTTCAGGGTTTTAAGCAGCGTTTAGAGCTTAAAAATCAGCTTCCACCATAAAAATTCGGCTAACCATTAACTAGCAGGCGTAAAAGCATTACTGTTTAGGGATACAGTATTTGCCGTTGTTTAGAAAAACTGTAGTAGTACAACAATGATCAACACGGTTTTTAAACATGTCAGGATGAGTCTACAGTAAGGACATGGTCTTTACCATCTATAGCCAAATCTATAAAAAAAAAACCTGTCCGCCATTACTTTGTTGTAACCCATACGTAGAACATATTTGTTCTGTTGGGTTAGAGCTCGAATGTAAACTTTTATTTTTATTTATTTCATATTCTATAATATTTGCGCTTCCGAGGTCAAAAACAATTGACATTTAATAGGATATAAACGGTCTGTTAACGAAATGACTAACAACAGGATTACAACAGGCTTTTAATTGTGAAAAAATGGTCAGTTAACACGCATCATTTATTGCCCTTCATCTGACCTTTAATGATGGCCTAAAAACAAGCAATTAATTGTATGTTAGTAAGGCTCAGATTTAGATAATCATTAAATGGCATTTTATTGTCCGTTTTATGATCGTTACATATACAGACGAAAAGCGGACATTTAATGTTTCCGGTTTAATTCACTCTTTTGTTTCGCTGGCCTCCCTACTATATATCTCACGTTGTTTTCCCATAGAAAACATCACCTTTTGTTCTTCCTCCACTATATACATCATCGAAACTTGTATTGAGCAAATAGCTACTACTTCTACTTATGGTGTCAGTGATGGCACCGATCACATCTAGTCAACCGAAATATTAAAAAGTTTAAAAAGTTATTTATTTCATGGTAGTGGTCAGAAAGAAATTAGTCATGATCAACAGTCGAATCCTTGACCATAAACAGTCAATAATTACGCAAAAATGGCCATCAAGCGGTCACTATTAAATGCTTGTTTTCAGCCTGTTTCTTAGTCGTTAAAAAAATGACACTTTTAGACATTAATACGTTCCCAATTATAATGCCGAAAAATGGTCAGAAAACGGTGTTAACTAGCTAAAGAGTGTCATTTACGATACATTTTGTGGGCTGTTAATAGACAATAAATAGCATCGTTTCCAGCGTCATGGATTGATTACAGAATTGCTACCTCCATGTTTTTGAGTGTTTTCCATTTTTGCCAGTTTGTCATTTCGGATGGAATCAAGCCCATATGTCAATGAAAACAGGATAGTTAACAGACCATTTTGTATGACGCGGGTCATCATTTATTAAAAAACAACGCTTTCAATATTTAAAGGTGGCAAGCCTGCTTGATTTATACAAATAAATTATTGTATTAATTCCAGTACAATTGTATTGAACTGATTAGCGAAAAGAAATAAAGTGATCGATGCTTGATTGTATTCAACATCAACTTTAATTTGTTATTGCTGCTGATAGTTAAGGTGCATGGGAGGAGGTCGATTAAACGTTTATGCATTTTCTTGTCACTTTCTCTGTGTATAAAACGTTCAATCAAGAAAAACAAACTCTCATCATTATGCCATATGTCTTTCGTTCGAAGCTGTACAACTAACAGGACAAAACGTTTTAAATAACGAATATGAACTATATAAAAAAGCAAATCATTAACACTTTATATCTATTTAATACTGTGTGTGCGTGAACGAGTGTGAGTGATGTTGACTAGAATAAGTTATGGCATATTCTCAATTCATTATAGATAAAGAGCAGATAGTGAATAGAAGTATCAATTAATTCCTTGGCTTAAACAGAACTTTTCCAATTATAACTATCCAGAAGCGATAAGACAGCAAGTATCCCTCTTTTTTCAATATTGTAATACGTGGCGCCACGTATTTAACGTATATGGATCCAATGGTGAGTTATAGATATATGCTACTACAGTAAAAATTTCGCTAAAACTATTAAGAGAACAATATCAGTATGTATTTTTGAAGTTTCATTAAATCATCCAAATTATTGATGATACTTCTCATTGTGTTTGACGAATCAACTGATGATTTATCTTTATTTTTAGAGAAATTCTAATCCTGTGCAAAGTGAGCTGAACTCAAAATGTAGCGCTATACCAATAATCAACAGAAATTCTATTCTTCCATTGGCTACACATGGTATGTATTTTTTCGAATGATATTCCAAGGGTTACTCTATCTTTTTGACTAATCTTTTCAATTATTGAGAAGATATGAGCACGAATAATGATTAATATCAACATTGAATTGTATAAGAGATAAAAGTCTGAGATGAGATGATGAACGAATAATCATACAAAGCACAAAACGGATATGTTACATTCAATAGCAGTGTTTATAAACGAGTTATCAGTTAGAGCGAACGAAGGTACAAAATTGGTTAAAGAAAAAGTGTTTTACTATCACTTGTTAGTATAAATGAATGGCTATTTGAGACCCAACGGTGAACGATATGAAGAAACAATATCTTGTTGTTATACTTCTACTCTTCTAATAAAGATAGAGATGACTACACAGTTCAAGAATAATGTGTGTATTTTCTAACCGATGATCAGATCCGATAACTTTTCATAAATGTGATCAGATCGAGTTTATAATACGTAAAAAGCAGATTTTATCCTTCATGAAGATTTAATGAACCACCTAGCTATCAATCAATAACTTAGTAAAAATTTTATCACTTATTGACATGAACCACTGGGTCAGAGCAAATGAAAACAATGAGAGAGAGTAAACGCTTTCTTACAACAATTAGTTTTATTTTGAGAATGAGACAGAATACATATAAATCTATAAGTCATAATTGAATATGCTTCCTCTAAATAATCATGAAAAGTCCATTTCCTTAGCTCCAAAGTAATTTCGATCAATTGTCGCCTTTCGGGGCTACATGTGCATTTACTCAATATCGAAGCTCTAATTATTATCTCATATGTTCTTATAAGTTTCCCGATTATATAATCTATTCTCAGAACAGTAGTATCATTAGAGAAGAAAAAAATAGAGAAAATTTCATGGAACAATGAATTTTTTCCATCTTCCTCAGTGTAATGTCCTTGTCTTAGATTGACTTATACAAATATCATCTATATTCTTATCCAAGTTCTAAGGGACATTGTAAATCTATACATATTCATATTTTTGGATATGATGATAAGATCAAATGTTGAAAGTTTAGTTCATAATACGCGATGTTGTGCCTAGGAAATTTTTTTTAGCATAAACCTTCGTATCCATAAATTAATAATTAGGTATGACCGACTGATGTATGATGTTAAGACGTCCTAACCCGAATGAGAAGATTTACGCCTCTGCAGTAAATATATAGCTCTTTTGAACAATAAAAAAGTTTCTCCTTTTTTTACCTGAAAATGTTACTTGCCCAATGCGAAAATGATTTAATAATTTTCTTGATTACACTGGACTTAGTAGAATCTCACTCATGAACACATAATTACATTACAGTGCTTATCTGTCAACGCGTAAAACCTATAACAATTTCTTCACCCATCTATAATCATTTTTAGCGAGAGTATGCTCTGGTCGGGGTTGCCACCTAGATGCTATAATCAACGCGTTTTCCACCTTAGGTGGCAACTCTGATTCTAGCAGTTGTTTGAACGGTGAGTCATAGTTAGCCTCTTCTACGACGTGTCACTCATATAAATAAAACACTTATAATGTAAAAAGCAACTGTTAACGCACTCTAACAAGAGTTCGACCAAAATTTTTTGTAATAATTAATATTTTTTACATGATGATATTTGGTTTCTTTTATATGAGCATCAATATCATCTCTCTCTCTGTATTATGTAACCTAAGTCAAAACAATGTTCGTTCTTTCTCTCTTGTATATATTTGGCTCACACAAGCATTTATGTATTGAGGCACAACTGTTTTCGGATTGAAACGAGAAAAGAAAACATATATTTATTCCTGGTATTATACTTAGAAGAGAGATTGTACATGATTCTTCTTGCGCATGAACAACTACTTGTCTTCTCTTATTGATTGATTATTAAGAATAACTAAAATGATTAGATCTTTGTCTAACAAAGTGAGAGAGAGGATAATAAATTTTTTTGTCTATTATAAATGTCAAATAATGGTCAGAAATAATATTTATTACATATTGTTATCATGAAATGAACAGAGAGAGAGAGAGAGAGAAATGGGAGTATTATACCTTCCATTACGGAACTGAAACTGTATATCAACAAGTTTACAAGAGAGAGAAAGAGAAAAATGCAAATAAATTTTGGAAAGAACATATCAAATGTTATGCGGTATATCATAAAGAGACTAAGAGCTACTGTGCAGATATGTATTAGAGAAATTACATCAACGCGAGGTCATTTTAATGAAAAAAAAGTCTATAGATAGGCAGAGTTAACATTTGTGAATAGGGAAGATACTTTTTCGAGAGTAGGAAAATCAATCGCTGTTTGTAAATTAAGTGACAATCAGATTTAATCGCATCTCTTCAATTTCTAACGTGGTAAGTTTCAATATATACACCAGGGCAAATGTAGCATGGTGAACTTACATATTTGTCTTACATTTACATACAAAAAACGTACAAAAACTGTAGTGCGTACAAAAACTACAAAAAAGTGGTTATTGCAGTACAAGTAATAATTTTTCTCATTGTTTCAGACGAGGATGATTCAGCTGAATTAGATGCCATAATTAGTGAATTAAGGGAATTTAAAGTTCAATTTGAAGGTTCTTCAAATCCGAAGCAATCATCATCCTCATCTCTATTACATTTACATCCGCCACTCAAACGTCGAAACATGGAATCGGTCATATATCTATCGAAGACATTGTCCTCCTCATCCTCCTCATCCTCAGCTTCGTCATCTGCCTCGTGCGTATATGAACTTCGTACATTAGAAGATCAATTAGAAGCTGCATTAGCTAGTTTAACAATGACCGTTAACGATATAGGCACTTTGAAAACAAACGACTATTGTTGTATAACGCAGGATTTTGTTCAGCAACAACAACAACAGCAACGTTCTTCAAGTAGTAGTGCCTGTAGTAGTGGTCTAGGAGATGAGATAACAAATGGTTTCGATGAATCATTATCATCAATCAACGCTGAACAACAACAAAATATTGAAATGCAAGAAAATACAATCCTAACATCGACAACAATAAAAACAGATGATTGTGATTCAGCATTTTCTGAAACTGGTTCGATACCATCCAATGGAATTTTGAAAATCATTGATGATACTGTAAGTTTATTCTGGATAAAATATATCTTTGTCAGCTAGATATATTTAGTTAACAAACCGAAAACATATGGTTCGAGAAACATTGCCAAAAATATTAGTTCGAACGTACAATGATGATGAATCAACAAAAAGTGAGTTTTTACAGTGTTTTTAATTGTATTAATATTTCATTTTTTTATTTATCGAAAGGTATACTTATTGATGAGACAATGACAATTCGTGATATTATATTTATTCTTGTACATAAGAATCATCGTGCAGCAGACATCGACTTTTCACTAGTCGAAATCTTACCAGATTTACATATGGAACGAATATTTGAAGATCATCAAAAATTAACCGAAGCTATTTTAATGTGGCCTAGTGTATCGACAAACCGTTTATTATTTACGAAACGAACCGAAAAATATGGATTGTTTCATACTACTTTCTGTTCGGTAGGCGTACAAGTATACAAGAAAATATAAATGAAATTTTTGACTCTCTCTATTTTAGATCGAAAAATTGGAGAAAAATAGTTCAGTATCGGATTATCCAATAGAAAATGTAAGTTAAATATTTGTTGTTCATGAAGAATCGACAACTCTCTTCATTGTTCGATAATTTATAGAATAATTTATATGATGAATTATTTAAAACTCCTAATATGGAGGGTATCGTTTATTTAAAAGAAAAATCGAGAAAATCATGGAAAAAACATTTTTGTGTATTACGCTCGTCCGGACTCTATTATGTACCAAAAGGGAAAAGCAAAGTAAGATTTTCTTTTAATATAAAATATCGATAGAAATATAATTAAATAATAACTATATTGTATATTAGAAAGATCTTGTTGGTTTGGTAAAATTTGAAAATGTTGAATTATTCTTTGGTATTGGATGGAAAAAGAAGTTCAAATCACCATCAGACTATTGTTTTGCATTAAAAGTAAATAAGTTCTCAATCCATGAGTTAATTATATCTGCTACTTATGTGTTATTATGTTTTACCTTTTAGCATCCATTAATACAAAAGAAAAGTTCAAAATATATCAAATATATGTGTGTAGAAACTAAAAAAGAATTTGATCGATGGATAGCAAGTATTAGAATAGCTAAAGTAATAATCATAATAATAAATTAATAATAAATCTTTGATTATAAGATACTTTTTTGTTTAGTATGCGCGTCAACTTCTATTAAATTATTTTCTTATTCAAAAAGCAATGAATATATACAGATCATCAGGTATGATTCTCATTTTTTAGTTTTGACAACAATAATTAACGTGGTTAAGTTAAAGTTTGATTAAATTCAATATATTAAAACAGAGTGTGTTTAATCTTTGGTATTGCTTTTTAAAAATTTTTTGGAATCTACATTAACCAGTTCTGTGATCTATTTTCCATTTAGGACGTTTTGCTGCTGTGTGTGCAGCTCAAGAAGAAAGTAGTCAACTTGATCATGACTGTCTACGAACGCCTTCTATATCTAAAAAAAATCACCAAAACAACAATAAAATATTGGATTGTCATGAAAAAATAAATGCCAGTGCTCATGTTGAAAATAGTGGCAAAATATCTGATCTTTGTAAGTGTTCACAACTATAAAAGAGTTGAAAAATATAAAAAGTAAAAGTCTTTATCTATGGTTGTAGCTTCATCATTTAATCCACCAATTACTTCTGAAATAAACTCATCCATAAAGTCAGCTAGCTATATGGATGAATTACGACAACGTTTGGAACGTGTTCTGTCTGATCCGTCATCGGCGCCTGTCATAACTGAACAGAATGACGAGAATATGCTAACAGATACGAATCATTCATTTTTAACCCATCAAACTCCTCGTCTATCTGGTTTACCCATATCAAAATCATTTCGTTTACAAACATCTTCAACAGCAAAAAATGATCATTCATTCGATGGTACATCCGAACTTCGACAATATCAAGCTCACTCCTATCGTCAACTATCAAATATTAACAACAACAACAACAACAGCAATTTAAAACCAACTTTACTCAAAAAGTCGAATGATGAAACATCAACATCAAACATTGAACAATCAAAATGTGCGATAACGAAAGCGCGATCTCAAGTACCACTAAAAAATACCACAGAATTATTATCATCGACTAGATGGAAAAATCGCCCAATAATTACACCACCAAAATTAAAACAACAAACATCTTCAGAAATGAACGATTCAAATACAAAATTACATCAACAATCCACAGAAAATTTATCAAAATTTAATAGACAATTACCAGTGGTGGCGTCAACACCTTTACCAAGAAAACAGTTACCAGTTCAAATATCTGATAGAAATTTATCAGTTTTAAACGGATTCAAACATAAACAGAACACCAATGATGAACAACAAATGAGTAGAAGTTTCACCATTCAAAAAACGAAACATGATAGTAAGTAATTTATCTTTTAACAAGTTATAAATATCAAATTTTACTAATGAACTATTTGATTAGTTTACTGTTCGAATATATTCTCTACGATCTTCTTTATAGGTCGACAATATACGAACAATTCATCTGGACAGTCTAAAACAGATTCATTAAATATTGCTAATACTGATCTATTTCCATTATCATCACGAACGCTTTTAGAAGGTTTAAATGAACAAAAAAGATTTAGCCAACCAGGCACGGTTAATTCATCTTCTATAACGCATCAATACGATGTAAATAAATCATCAAATGAAAAACCCTCATCGCTTTCACCGCCTAGAATACAAACAACAACGACTAATTTTTCAATTCTATCTAAACCAACGACTTTAGCAACACTACCACAAAAGCAAGATTCAACTAAATTAGGAAACAAACAGATTTCATACAAAACTACAGCAACAATAAACAAAAAGACAACATTAAACGATATAAAAAATCGTCGAACACAATCGTCCATACCACCGACTATTTCTTCGTCCTCTTACGTACTTAATAATCATACGGATACTAAAAAAATATCTTCTGACAGAATATCATCAACGTCTCAACAAACTCGAATAAGTAAATCTCACACAACGACGAATGTTACAGCGTCGGTTTCATCGATACCATTAAACAAACAAACGATAACATTGACACAAGTCAAAACTGTTCCACCAGTACCACCAAGAAAATCGAGTATTCCTCGTCCATCATTTGTTAGTCAAATGAAACCGTTACCACCACAACGTAATTCAGCAACGACATTAAAAATTGTTAGCCACTGTTAACTACTTAATAAAGATTATAGTTTTACCCAGTGAATTTTGTTATTCTTATTTCTACTATTACAGTGAGTTAACTATTTATAACGACAATTAGCAGCTATCGTGTATTTTTTACTCTTATGCATATGCAGTAAAACTTTTATTAAAAATTTTATTTCTAAAGCTTTAAATGTTATTGACTAACTCTTGATTATTCATTAGAAAAAGAGTTTTTATTTTTTCAGGTAATAATTGCGTAGAATTAATAACAAGAAGCCGAGGAGAACAATAGAGATAAAATATTCTAGTCACTTTTGCCTAATATTCAAAACTTATTTTGTAAAAAAAAAAAGTCCTTGAAAAATAGAACTTCAGTCTGTTTGGTATAAAAGACAAACATTTACTCTATTTTCTTTTGAACTTTTTTTCCTTTAGGCGAACCAAGTCTGTGCGTGTATCTATCTTATTTTAATTCCATTTTCATGTCCCTAATGATCAGTTCTGTTTTCTTTCACTATGTATAAGAGCCAATGTCTATTTAATTTTGCACAACTTTGTTGTTATTAATAAACACACAAATAGGTCTGCCTGTCGAATGAAATAAATCTATTTTATTTGCAACAACAAAATATACTATCGGGTAAATTTTAACACTTGTTGTTTTAAAAGGCACATTGTTGAGAAATAAGTTTAGTCGAATGAATAGGAAGGAAGAAAGAAGAAGAATACCATTATCTATTCCGGTTTACAATAAAATAATTTTAACATCTAACTTTTTACATCTGTTACTAGAATTAATGTACAGAGAACACTCGAATATAATATTTGATATAAAAACGATCACAGGTGCATATAAAACCTTGAAACTATTAATTTTCTTGTAATCAGGTTTGTGTACTAAACTAAAATGTTTCTACTAATTTTTGCACTATATAATAATCTGATAGATTTCGATGAAAGGTTCCTAACAGACAACTGGCTCAAAAATAGAAGAGCCGCACATCTGCTTATATTGAACGATAACTTTCAGTTAACTCACCATTTATAGATATACTTTAAATCGATATATTTACTTCAACGGTCGTTTGTGGCCACACCGGATACTGCTATTTAGCAAAAAAATAGACAAATCATCCGCAAATAGTTCAAAATATGACTGTGAATGAACGTCAAATTATTGATAAATACTAAAAATAAGAGTACAGTTAAATAAGTGAATATACCGACTGTGTTTCGATACTATTCAAGTATGATACGATCTAAAACATTTTAGTTTTTCACCAATAGCTAAAATCCCGCTCACGTTGGTGCAAAAAGCTTCAAGTCGCTCTAGATAGGAGATGAAGCCAATATTTTTATATCATTCTACTCGCCATTATAGCACGAAAAAGATTACATGCCGGTTTTGGAAAATATTGTTCCGTTGTTGAGAAAGTAAGTTTTTTTGAAAGAAGTAGCAAAAACAAGGAAATTCACTTGTACTTTGCAGTTTTCACTGTCAAAGTTCTATTTGTTTTGCAAAATCAATGTCATATTTGGAATTAGCATGAAAAACTGAATTGATTGATGTGTGTTTCGGGATTTTTGGACAACTTTCATTTTTTTTTAACTTTTCCGCAAAAATCTCGGTGAAAATATCTATGTTCGAGTTTTAGGTTCGTTTCTAAAAAATAAACCGATTTTTAGAATTTTAAAATTTTTAGTTTTATTAAATTTTCGACGGTAAGATTTTGATTCGAAAGGTGCAAACACGCATATTCTTGTTCAGCTCGACGAGCTCTATCTAACCGGAATATCTCTAGCTACTCTATTTTTAGAGAAAAATGAAAAAAAATTGTGGTTAAAATGTATTACATTGAAAACTTGACGGATTTTTACTGAAAAGATTATTGTGAACGAGACAGGCATACAGATTGTAACAGATTATTCTTTCGAACAATTTCAACATGATTGATAGAACCGTTATTGATCGCTAATTATTTTTGTGTCATGATCGTTGTTTGATATAAAAATTAATTTTATATAACTCAGACTTTAAATCTTTGAAAATACTTGAGAACTGAATGCTTTATTAAACAAAAAAAAAGTATTAACAGAGCAGAATTCTATTTTCCTTTGAACGACTCAGCTATAATGTTAGGTGAATCGGTCATTACTCTAATGATTTTATGTTAAAATTGAAGAAACTCAGTGTTACAAACTATAGATTTCAACACGATCCAAGCCAGTTGTGTATATATGCAAAAGGGAAGCGTCAGTTATGGATATTGAGGCTATGATTAACTCTAGTCTTCCATAATTTTCTAATAACTTGACTTTGATCTTTTGCTATTTTCTCGCAACGCGGATGTGAAAAACAAAGAGCAAAGAAAAAGAAAAAGAATTTTTATCATACTCTTTGCATATAATAAATGAGAAGATAACAAAGTAAAAATTTGAAAAATAAGTGAAAACATGATTAATTTTGTGTGTGTGTATGTCGGGGTAGTATTAATTGAACAATAAAAGATCCGAAGGTCTTATACTAGAAACAAAATAATGCGAGGTTTTGTTTAGCTGCTTGTTCATCATGAAATTTTGATGCGGATGATCATTGATGAAAATAAAGATTTTTTTGACGCTTGTTGCGTGATTGTCTATAATTCAAGACTTCATGCAGAACTAAAGAATTATATGACATAAAACAAAAAACAGATTCAAATTGGGTTGGAACTAAGGTAAGACAGAGAGCTAAGTTTAGTTTACATTTTTACTAACTACTGTCTCAGAAAAAAATTGATAATTTAGTATTGTAATCGTAACTTTTTTCTCTAATAATTCCAAGGCTCAATTATTCTTGCAATAGATGAAGCTTGGAATGCTGTATAAAAAATGTTATTGAGTACTTGATTACAAAATGTAAAATGTGTAATGTAAAATACTGAAAAGGTTCGTGAAGTTTGTGAAATATTTTTAACTAATCTAAAATATTTTTATAAACATTCAAATAGGTCTCTCAAGAGACTTCAGATCGAATTTTTTTATGTTGTCAAATGTGTTCTTTCTCATGGTATATGACAAATTTGGTTCAAATCTAGTTTTACGATACAAAAGGTATCATGACTAACATTCACTAGATAACAAGAAAATGATATCTTTCCACTTATATTAATAAAATAGAAAAGTTGCTGAACATTTCGCATTCAGATATAAACAACTTGTTTCTCTTCAAAATACAAAGCAACTCCTAATTCCAAAGGCTTCGTTTTAGATGAGTTATGAGAATGTTAGACAATAGTACACAGATGTTCTGCGAAAATAAGTAAAACAAAAAAATTCTCATTCAGCCAGGTGTGTTGTAGGACAAACTTAATTCTAAGTAAAAAACAGATCTTTTCTAGAGTGAGAGATTTAAATTTGTCAATATCTCAACAGTACTCGAAATATTTTATATACACATGTGTCTATGTATTAAGTACATGTACACCTCCTTCGTTAGTCAATTTTTATGATAACTTTTTTTTCTTTTTGATCAATAAAAATAAAAAGAAATTACTGCTGTTTTATATAAACGACTTCTTTTCAAGCACACTAGTCTTTCTAATTAATGTTTAGGTTTTATTCTACTATGGTAAAAAAAAGAAAAGAAAAATAACATGTTGTGTATATCGTATGCTGTGTGTGCTAGTGCGTGTATATGTGAATAAGATCGATTTAAAATAATAATAATTGCGTTTCTTTGTGTGCACTTTTTCCTAGTGTTTTTCTTTCTTCTCTTTCGCATTAAATTTAACACTGAATATAGTATTAATTTCTACTAGATCAGTTTTCTAGACATCTTTTAGCCTCAATTTTATTAGTCACTTCAATGAATTCCGAGTTTGCTATAGGCTAGATAAAAATTTCGTACGGTATATAGAATGCTTTCAGTCAGAACCTGTTAATCAAGACTGTATGAGTGATTCGACATGAAAAATAAAAATTTTTTTGCTAACAGCATATTTGATATAATTGCAACTGAAAAATTGACTGTTATAAGCTGCGTTTACGCAAAAGACCGTTATACTCTCTCTTTTTTTCTTGAAATATGTTTATGTGAAATTAATAACGTGTTTTTTTCTAAAAGAATCTTTCTACTTTACAGTTCTAGTTAAAGAGACCTACTTGATTATATTCATAATTGACTTTGTGAATATTCTTAGGAAGGGATTAATAGATTACAGCGTCCGGTCTATGTGCTGCTTTATTTCCTCGTTTATTTGATTCAAGAAATATTTTTGTTCTTTTTCTTAATAAGTACAGTTTATGAATCTATATGTTCTCAAAATTAAGTCTCTTTTTCTAATAACGTATCTATTTACAAATCAATTTAGACGGATAAAAAATAAAAAATTTTGGAATCAAAAAATATTTTATTTGAGCTAATATTATTAGAATATAATCACATTGCAGGTGTGTAACCTAATTAGAAAGCCACAATTGGAATTAAACAAAATCATGAGTGACTAATGTTGTTTTGCTTATGAGGGTTGGCAGTGCTCCGTTAACAAATACTGAGTGAACATTTATGGTCCCAGTCCTAGAACCATGCTCTATAGTGGAAGAAACTCCTTGTAACCAAGACCTGAACTTTTGAATTTTTTCAGTAAAATCTTAATTCAAGATCATGGTAAGAAAACGATAGAAATTAAAGAAGTTCCAAGAACCCAAGATCTTCGATGTCTTAAAATTTCTTGAGTTCTTGATAATTTTTGAATCTGTTTTACTTCCACGAGGAAAACAGCAGATTTTGTGACTTTTGTAATCTGGGCTCCGTTCCACAAGCAATCAAGTTCTTTCGAATTTTGTTCCCTGGTATTCTTCGTGACTTCGTAGAGCCCGAAGAATTTTCGTGCGTTTTTTCAGCTTAGCTGCATTTTCAGTCATTTTTACAGATTTTCGAAATTTCATCGGATTCTAACCCCTTTTTCCGATTTTTTCTTGTACTCTCAGAGATTCCTCCAGTTTCGCGAACTTTGGGAAGTTTGTATAGGATTCCCCAGGCTTCTGTAGGCCTGGGAGTCCACAGTTGCTTGGAATTCTGCTGTTTCCCCCTTGTTTATTTCACACTCCTGCTTGCATACAACTTCGAAGTTTTTCCCTTTTGAGCTAACGAGGAAACCCCATTCATGTGCCCATTTCCGTTGCCAATGGTTTATATCTCGATAGAAGATATCGCACTAGTAAAAACCCTAAAAGCTGATCGGCTCATGGCGCTTTCCTCAAAAGTTATATCGGTTTTTCTGTTTCTCCGAAGGAAACACGAAAAATCAAAAAATTAATAACTCTGTCAAATAAAGGAGTGAAGGGCTAAAAATTCTTTCTCAAGCCCTCCTATATGTCTTTCATATCCCTAGAAAGTTTGAGTTGTCGAGCTCGTTTTGTTTCCGAATTGTTGAATTTTTAAATTTTTCCATTGATTTGTCCTTAGATACGCTCACAATAACACACAATGTTTGAATACACGTCTGTTCGTGCAGTTTAAACAACTTCAGCACTCTTTCTATGCTATTCTATAGCAGAGACGGGTGAATACTTTTCTCCAGTATTCCAGTACTTTAGATCTTTCGAAATGTGGAACAGAAAGCAGAGACCGGTTTTATGTTCGTTCGATGCAGTTTTTTCTGCACTACAAAACTATATAAAATACTACACCTTTTTATGCTTTGATCGAGAGAAATTTAATTCGAAAGCAATACTTAGAGGGTAAATACTCGAAAATTTTTTCACCTTCCGAGTACTTGCTTTTGAATTAAATTTCTCTCGATCAAAGCATAAAAAGACGTAGTTTAATTTTATATAGTTTTCTAGTGCAACAAAAATTATATCGAATAGACATAAAACTGATTTCTGCTTTCTGTTCCACATTTCGACAGATCTAAAATATTGAAGTACTCGACCATCTCTGTTCTAGAACTCACCGCTCTTGTATTGTTTATACAGCACTGTAGAGTGATACGGTAAAAAATACAATACAAGATTTCATTTAGGTCTTGTGCTGAAATCAGAAGTTTTTGTCAAAATTTTGACTAATGACAATGTGTTATATCATTCAGAAATTTTCTCAAACCTGATCAAGATGTTACTCAAGCTGGGCAAAATCTGCGTCCTACAATCTTGATCAATGATATCATCCCCAGATCTTATCAGATGTCGATATATCTACATAAGACCTTGAATAAAATCAGCAGACGCTTCTTAATCTTTAATGATTTATTAAGATTTGCGTCAAGGCTTTTTATCTGGGTTGTTAATCTTATTTATCAATAGTTCCATTGACATGTAATATTCTACTATTTTAGACACATAAAACCAACGCCGATTATTACGACGTCTTCATTCGTCGATTGATTTATGGCCGAAACAGTACCGCCATCAGCTGCGAAAAAACATTTATCTTCAGAAAGTCTTGAGAGTAATAGCAAATTGAGAGAATCCAATGCACCGTTTCGTTCGATGATCCCTAAACGTGTCACTCAAGATGAAACTTTAGATGACAATGATACATTCGAAAATGATTCGTCGAACGAGCGAACGATTGCGCGTCAACGTCGTACGGCACAACATCGATATTCAACCAGAAAGAAAAAGAGTTCAACATCAACAGATGTAAGTAACATTTTTCTTACTATGATATTTGTTTCACAACGGATTATTAGATTTAGAAAAAAAAAGAAAGCAGGTTGTTTTATTAACCCGATATATTGTCATGATTACATTACATGCAATTATCCTTTTTCACCTTTCTTTAGTTAAGCACGTCTTTGTTATAAGTTAAATGATATGAGTGGAATATGAAAACTTTTTCCTTCAATTAGTCTAATATCATGATTTTCTCAAAATATCATAACTTTGTTAAGATGAATGAGTAATGCAGTTTGATCGACTTCTTCCGTATGATGTATCATTTTTTTCGTCGAACAACATGAATATTATTTTTTCTACCCCATTTATTCATCTTTCTAGTGTGTCATCCAGGTGTACTTGAAGCATAGTCATTGTGTACTTAACCACACTTTCGAAATTTTTATTAGTTTATAATAAAAAAAGGAAAGAAAAGCACTTTTTCCTACAATATTTTGTGAAGTTAAAGTATTCGTTAATACTATAGTTCCTTCTTATTAATAAAAGGTATAGTCAATAATTGTGAAAAAAACAAGTTTTTGTACTAAAATGCGCTGACGTAACAGTCAAATATAAGATAATCTGATATAGAGTTGAATTTTAATTTGATTAAGAAAATTTTTAGTTATCAGAACAAGTATAAAACTTTAAAATTTTAGATATATAGAATTTATTATATTCCCTTGTAAATGTTGTATCTTAGCTAAGCCTCTATGTGCTCTATTCGTGTTGCATTATTTTAAATTTATTTTAATTTTGAATCTTCTATTAGAATTATTGTATGCTTCTTTAGAGTAGTAGATATATATTCGTAGTGAATTATATTTATCCTTGATATATATTTCATAAGATAGATAGAATCACATTCCATTTCAGTTTTCGGTACAGTTTTAATTTCTTATATAAATATGACTTGCAAACATCTGTTACACATAGTTTTGTTATGTTAAAAATGAAAGAGAAAAAAGAAACAAATTCTTTTGCAGTTTTTCATTTTAAAAAACAGTAGAATATGTACGTGCTTCCTCTGGCTTGCTTGATTACCAGCTGTGTTCTATATATACCGACCATGAAGAGCCAAAAAGATAAGAATTTGAGAATAGAGAAAAAGAAAGAGAGAAATGAGAAAAAAATAACTCTTTATATATATATATGGTACGGTATCACTTATACATATATTTGACATCATCATGACCTTTGTCTTGTGTGAATGTTCAATGTACTTTAGATATAAGTACAATTTCAGCTGCTGTTATTACTTTTTTTTTCATATTTGTTCGACGGACGAGTAAGGAAAGTCAAAATAATTTGAAATTTGTACAAAAGTAATGGATGTTTGTAGATAATATCAAGAGATTTTTTTCACATTTGTATCTATCGATAGAGTCAGTCTATGAAAAATTTCCTACGTTAGAGAAACAAAAGTTTTGTTTGAGAAAGCTAAAATTTTCTGAATACACAAAGATCTCGACCAGATAAGACAAATCAACGAGAGAAACGTGATTTTCAAATTTTTAAAATATATCGGTATCATGATTTTCTTCTAACTCTAGTATTTCGATTATGACTTTGATAAATATTTTTTTGTCAATTAGCAATAGACAGAAAAGTGCGTTGCAGAGAATCGTATGCTCCGAGTAGAATATTATAAAAAATAACTTTCTGCTACATGCGTGAGTGAAAATTTTGAGATTCGGAGGTCAAAAGAGGATATTTTAGCAGAGATATGAATAAGTCAAAGTCCGGACTTGAAGCATTTTTTTTACTTGGACTCAAAATTTTTTTTTAAGTCCAATTAGATACTATCATATTCAACATAAGTTAGTGTAATCTTAAAATTTAACCTCTTTTTATCAATGATATATCGAATATACAATAATGACTAAAACTTATTTACCGATCATAGATGATTATGACACTCGTGAAGTTGGTCGTCAAGTATACAACATAGTGTAGCTAGTATTTTATCTGTTGTCTACTCGTGTGGACTATTAAAACAGAACAGACATATAAATTATACGGGTGTATATATACGGGTGCATGCGAATATTGTTTCATTTGTGTGTTTAATTTTTAATTTAATCGATCCATAGGTAAGGGTTGCCTATCGAATCAAAAGCCCCTTCCAAGATGTAAGATGCACGGAAAGCAGAGTTCGAGCGGAACTTAGATTTCGCTCGTTTATACGTCATTTGATAGAGAATTGAATGAGGATCACGAATATCACGTCCCCATCTCAGTTAGAACGAAACTCTCTTCAAAAACCACTAGACACCCTCTGGAAATTCTGTGAAGATCTCTACACTGTCATCAGATTCTCCATCATTTCTAATCCGTTCTGCGTTATGAGACGTGACTTTGAAGCAAAACTCGCGAAAATAGTGCAAAAGGACTTGGCCGTCGTGGAGACATGCTCAGTAAAAGTCAATTTTCTCAGTAAAGAAAAAAATTTCGAAAAAAGCTCTTTATTACTTTGAAGCCTGGCCTCTGGCGAATCTAATCATGTAAAAGTTTTGGCACTAGCTCCTTTGGGAAAGCTTGAATTAGGGCCGCAAAGTTTGATGCACGCTTTCAACGCGTATCGGTTTTAGACACCAGGAAGAATCCACTTTCGATTCTAGAAGTCTGAGAGTTGCTTTTCTAGATTCAGTTTTCTGCGCTGAATCTGAAACATTTAACCTCAAAACTCGAAAACGAAATCCGGAAAACTTAGGGTCACTTTTTTGAAAACGTACATTTTTACGGTTTTTGACATGCTCCTAGTATTTTGAGGACATCTCAGCGAGGAAACGGTTTTGGAAGATGGGACGTGATATTCAGGATCCTCATTCAATTCTCTATCAAATGATGTATAAACGAGCGAAATCTAAATTCCGCTCGAACTCTGCTTTCCGTGCATCTTACATCTTCGAAGGGGCTTTTGATTCGATAGGCAACCCTTACCTATGGATCGATTAAGTTAAAAATTGAACACACTTCACCTATTTCATGCTCACATTTCGAATATCGCTATACCTAATATTTGCTTTTCAACTTTCTCGGATATACTGCATATAAACGCAATAGAAATCGGTGGAATAACCCTATACATCATTCAATGAAAAAGGCAACACGAAAAAATTAATATTTATTCTCTTTTGGATTTATCTTTTTTTCTCTTGGCTTCTCTTCCTTTCTCTACGCACTAATACTCTATGACTGTCAAACACTGACGCCTTTCCTTTTTTTCTTCGAAAACAGACATTTTTACAGGGACAAGAGATGCTCTCTTTCTCTCTTTTTTTCTCTCTCTGAGGGAGAATAAAAAAGAAAAGAAAAAAAATAATCATCATCCACATCTACCAGTAAGTGTGACTGTGGGGGTATACTTATATTTTTATTTTACGATATGTAATTAAAAAAACAAACATACGAAATATATATAGAGGTTTTTACTTTGTTTCGTCTTTATGATTTACCCATCAACAGAGGAAGTTTATCCTTTTTAGTTTCAGACTTATGAACAATGAAACATAAATATCTTTGAAGTGGATTATATGTATGTTTATGTCACAGTCTCTTATCACAGTTATAATTTATAGTTTCAATATTATTATTAATAATAATAATAACTTTAATAAGATATAATTCTTTTTTATTCTCTGTTCTTCAAGTGGTAATCGGCGTATTTTTTAGACATTATATTTCAACATAGTTTCTCTTATGTTTCCATTTAAAAATAAAAACAAAGCAGGCAAAACATCGAAAAAAGAACAACAACAGCAACATCAAACGTCGATTGCATTAACAACCACAGCACCAAATAGTGGCCATAATAATAAAAATCAGGATGAATCACAAAAAATATTACATAATATTCCCAGTGTATCACAAATCGCACCAATTCCAACAAATCAGTCTAGTAGTGTTTTACCCATCCTAAGCTTAGATGGACGAGATTATCTTCATGCAAACAATACGAATAATTGCAATGAAAATAGTAGTGCACAAACAAATCAAAATCATTCGTTACCGGTGAGAGATAGGCCACAGAGTTAAGATCAATTTTGAAGGAGTTAATCAAGAGATCAAAATATAGCGTTCGCATCCCTCGTCGTGTCATTTTCGAAAAAATTCAACAATATCCTCGATCGATGTTTTTTGTCTGCATGAGAATTTGTCACTATAATTATTTTTGAGCCTTCTTTGTTCTCTATTATAATCCCTGATTAGCGATGCAGAGCAGGTCGACCTTCTGGACAGAGCAGGGCAAAGTCATAAAATATAGAGAGCAGGACAGGATTAGGTCACAAAGTTTGTTTCTGTTTCTTTTGACTAACAGACTGCTTAGAAAAGCTCTATCGCTTTCCGTTTCTTGCAGATACGAGTTGCTTTGTTAATGTCTAATTAAAAGTGTGATTTTTCTGAATTCTCGAACTTTTTTATTTTTGTTGTAACGCACTCATTAGGTTGCTTTAAGCTTGGACAAAGTGGATCTCCATATGATACGATAAGATCTCTTGTTATAAACTGTAATATCGCAATAGCGAAAACATCAGAATAAGGCTTTTCGATTGCGTCCAGTTGACAGAGTGTTGTTGACTCTGAATTTATCGATAATAATATAATCTATTTATGAATGCAGTCGAATCACTATTGCCATGAAAGCGGATTATAGGTCATTATCTAATATATTTTTTACGATGCGAATGTCATTGTACCGCAAATATTTGACATATACACTTTTTGCTTTCAATTTTCTTTCCTCTTTCATTGGAATATATAATACTTATACTTAATAAAAACTTTTACTGCTGTATTCCAGTCACCTAAATAAATCTTTCATCTTTCAACAGAAAAATTGTTTTTATCTTAGTTTAACGAGCATTATGAGGTAGGTTGATGATGTGTTACAGTCTCACCAGATGTGAAGAGACATGAATTGTGCCTTCCGAATAGCATGAATAAACTAGTCAAATTATAGTATTTTCTTGTGACTTTTCTATTATGCAATGGGCAATTGTGTTGTCTTTTTGTCTCTTCACTCTATACTAGAACATAAAAGTTTTCAGTAAGATGTCAATTATTCAAGATTCATTTCCGTTTACATTTATATAATCTCTAATGATTTAAGCATGCGATTCATCTCCACTTACGCATAATATTCTATTCATTAACTGAATTCTTTTTTTTCCTTTTATTTTAGCATCGAACATGTTTAGATCCAACGACTAGAAGACAATATTCATATTCTCAAAGTTCGGTGCTTTCCGACGCAAGTAAGCTTAAATTATAAATGCTCATTCTTTTCTCTTCTTGTCTTTCGTACACGTGTATCTAATCGAAGATCAACTTTCCTCAAAACTACAGGTGAAAATGAAGAATTATGATAATTTAATATCTTTACTTAATCTTACTGTATAAACAATTAACAAAGTGTAATTTTGCTTTTACTTATGAACTATCAGTGCATTAAGTAATCACCTAAAGCTGTTTTACCTCAAATGAGATCTAATTCTGTACAAAAATATGCATCCCCTGAAGTAATATACAATTTGTTCAAATAATAATTTTCTATTTTATCTAACTCAAAAACAATCAGGGTAATTACTACCATCTAGTGTGATGAATAAGTAGCATCATGGTCTACGATCACATTACATCGAGAAACCTTGTACAATGTACTAAGAATATATTTTTGAAGAGCGTACTAAAGTACAGTTGTAAGCTAATGCTTATTCTAACAGTTGGCACCAATGATAAATATATTGAAATACGTTCGAGAGCGCTGGATATTAGAATGGTACGAGATAAAGTATTTTTTTGGAAAGTTGTAAGCTATCTGCACAGAAATCTAAAATTATTCTCTACATAACTTCTAAGATTCTACACATTTCTGTATTTTATATTCTTATGTGAACTTGGCAGACAAATCTGATCTCTATATTTTCTACTTTAATTGCTGTTTCTTCATTCACCTTTTCACTTTCTTTCATAACTCAATTTACGTAATTGTATTTTTTACTTAAGTAGGAAAGTTTCGAAAGAAATACACGCCTTAGTTAGATACGCTAGGTGGTCACCGTGTAAACTGATTATTTTACGTTAGGAGCATCTTTATCGTTCGCTCGTTTTGTTCAAGAAGTCCCTAAATATTCGATGTACTTGAAAGAACGATAGAAATTCTGTTATGTTCGAAGAATAGAACTTATGACACCCATATATGTGTAATGCGGGAAATAATACCATCAAACATAAACATAAACGTTTTTTGTTTCTTTTCTGTCTTTCTATATGTTCCTACGCTTCTATTAAATTAAATTCATTTCATTGCGTCACTAAGAATATTACTAGTGGGGGGGGGGGGGGGGCCCCCGCCGGCCGCCGCCCCACTCCGTTTAAAGTGGTGGGCCCTTTGAAGAAATTAAAAAAAACAAGGGGGCGG
>CAJNOQ010000148.1:34974-49572 GCA_905250885.1 Didymodactylos carnosus
CCCCCCCCCCCCCCCCCCCCCCCCCCCCCCCCCCCCCCCCCCCCCCCCCCCCCCCCCCCCCCCCCCCCACCCCCTCCTCTCCACCCCCCGCCCCCCCCCCCCCCCCCCCCCCCTCCCCCGCCCCCCCCCCCCCCCCCCCCCCCGCGCCCGCGCCCATCCTACGAGCGTACCTCCAATCGCTTTAAATTGGTTCGAACTTTCTAGAAATTAATAATAACAATCGTGACGTTACGGATTGTATTTGTATACAGCTGAACGTATTCCAGTGATGCCCACTCTTTATTACTCGTTCAGATGCAATATTCCATCCCAGAAGGAACTCGAACTAGTTCCGATAGTATTACTGTAATTGGAAATGGTTTTAACAATATTTGGATGCATATACACGGTAAAAAAAACTAGTTGTTCAAGCTTTTAGAGAACTGAAAAAACAAAGAAAAGTGATATTTTTTTATTGCATCTATAAAATATGCATGACCCGTTTTCAGTTCTTTAAAAGCTCACAATCTTGTTTTGAACTATCTAAGGATCTCAAAGCTAGTTTCGTATATCGGACAAATGAAATTCATTTTTGATATTGATATCTATCAGTTTTTGAACTCTTGAGCTTTTATTGTTGAAGTTGTCGCTTGAAAGAATTCTTTTATTTTAATGTAATTGTGGTTTTTCTTATCAGTCTTATTATTCCCCCTTATCATCATCGCAATTCATTTTTATTACTTAATTATTATCACTATCACAGTATTATTATCAATCGGAATGAGAAAAAGAAAGCAATCAACTTTGATCAACAAGACGCAGAAAGGCCAAGTCAACGTTCTTGTACCAGTTACGATAAAATGTCTTAACGCGATCGCGCTAAGACTCGCTTTTAATGGCCCATCTTCTTTCCTTACATGTTTTCTGCACACATCTATCTGCTGTTAGCCAGACATGGGCAGCAACACGGCGTTTTGTTACCGTTATCATAAAACATTGTTTTTGCACCTTTACCGTCGGTAATATCCATCTCTACTGTTAGCACGACAAACATTGCAAAATCTTGAATTTTACTTCGTCAAAAGAGATACAAAAGAAGGAAAGAAAATATGCGTGTTACTGCATGAGGTTAATTTCTTGTTATTTGAGGCGCCTTCAGGTAAGACCATTCTTATTCATTTACTCAAATATAAAAAGCAGTATAACTCAAAGATCAGACAAATAGTCCTTTTACCTCCTATTCCTGATTTTTTTTTTCAGAAGGTTAACTTAAGGTTAGTGCAGTTACGACGAAGACGACTCACACAAAGTCAGAAAATTAAATGTATAGCGGTCGCTACTTTTCAACGTTTTATCCAGAATATTAATTTAATAATAGATTTAATAGAGGGTGCCACTTCACGATGTAACATAAAATACAACGAAAAAATTATCCTAGGACAATATTTCGTAGCAAAAATTAATAGAATCAGAGAAAAGGTGTCCCTAGATAGGCAATCGACCATGGAGAATCTGTTGGGACTCTCACATACTTGAGAGTTCTAGAAAACTTTCGAGTTTTCTCAAGGGCGTACTAGCATCTCAGAGCAGGGGGAGGGGGGTTGGTCCTGCCGAAAAAATGTTTTCATTCTTCCAAAAAAGATGTTTTCTTGGAGAACGAAAGGCACAAAACATAAACTTTTTTGAAAGGAGGGGTAGTAACTTTTCGAGTTTCTATCAATTTCTGAGCTATGTTTGAATGACACAAACAGTCAGTCCTTTGTCATTTACCCGATCTAGCAAGATCTGATCTCGAGAATCATCAGTCGTTTAATGGGAGGGAAGTGTTCATTCTAACCTTCGTACACTGGTTATTCACCGTATATTAAAGTTAACCTTCTTTCTCTTTTATGACAGAAACGAATAACAAACGTAGCTCAATTGTGTGCAGTTTACCTTGCCCGATGAGGCAATCTTTTGTCCTTACCTGATCGGGAAATATTGCTCGAACGGGCAAGTTTGTCCGATTCGGAAAGGTAATCCTGAGACAGATATAGTTGGTCAGTTTTCTGACTGTGCAAGAAGCACCATATCATCCAAGGAAAACTCTATTTGATGCAGTTTTTACCGCTCTATCATGTGGAACAAGTGTCTACATGCGCTAATCCGTTAAAAGAAAAAGTATGGAAATCTTGTCAAAGCGGGTAAGATACTTCTTGCTCAAGCGGTCATATTGTCTATTCGGGCCATACATCTTGCCGAAACGGGCAATCTTGTCCGAGCGGGCCAGAAAGCGTGACAACGGGTTGACCGCGTCTCATGACATTCTTCACTCAAAGGCCTATATATACGTGTCATATAGTGTCTCTCATAGCGAGTCATAGCGTGAGGTTTTAAATTTTTTAATTTTCAAGTGTGCCACTCGTATAGAGACTCATTATAAAATCGGATTGCGATCGCTGTGTGATTCTAAGACATGATTAAGTCGTGCCGGGACTTTAAGGCACAAGCGCGATCGCGCTAAGAATGAACCGCGAAAGTTGACTGCGGAGTGGCACACAAGTGGAACACAATCTTTCTTATTTATTTTAAATAAAAATAACGAAGAAACAACGATACTCTAGAATTATTTTTTACAAATTTTGTTAAAAAAAAAATAACCTCAGACAATCATACACAGTAAAGTTAACCAGTTGAAGATGCATGACTGAATCAATTGCGTTAATTTAAATCATATATAAATGTACATCTGTGGAATAAAACTCGCAAAATTGTCAGTCCTCATGGGATTAAAAGCTATAAAAAGTTTCTAATTTGTCAGAAAAGACAGTTTAACCGACACCTGGCTACAGGCACTACGAGAGAAATACAAATTTTATTGAACTAGTCGATGTCTAGAATCTATACCAAAGATAACTTCAACAGTAACTGTTTCATGTCAGTAAATATTTACTTTTCATCGATAAAGTTTTTCTACGAGAAGAAAAGATGATTCCAATCAATTGTTTTCAGTTTCTTCTCGATTTGTTATCTTTTTTTGAATTGTTCTTCTATAGTATTCTCTGACGATATAGTTGTTGCAAAATATACTCGAGTTGTTTTTACTTGACGTTTGAATGAAAATGGATAAACTCGAGGTTCTAGAAGAATAATTAACTCATTATGCGTGTACTTTGTTTCGTAAAATTTCTTTCATATGTTAATCATTATATAAAAAGACCTAATGGTCAGTTACTAGCGACATCTGCAGTGGCAGAAACGAAAAGAATGTGTTTACCGCATTTCTTTCAGGTAATAGTTTAATTTCTTTTTTTCTCAAACAAATCGGCTTGTTGAGGCAATGAGAATGTAAACTATTGCAAAGAGCATTGATAATCTCGTTTTTCTAACAATAGAGCGTAATATATTTTTGACTGACACGTTAACAACATTAAGACTTGCGATGGTACCCTAACCCTCGAACATGTGTATAAAACGTGAGTTTTTTCTCAATTTGTTTCATGAACATTTTATCAGAATAGATGGGATTTCTATTATCGCTAATCGATAAAACCTTGATGTTGAAAAGGATTTCGGATTAGACAATTGATTATATACAAAATTATTCAACACACATAGAACAATGGAAGACAGCGTGTCGCAAGTCTAATTTTAACAATAGCGGGATAAATGGTTTCTCTACTGATCGATTTGTGTTGAGTAAGAAATATGTTTGAACGATGTTCAACGTTTGATAATTTGATGAACAGATTGTTAAAACCATATATAAGAATATCATCAACTTGTAAGTTTACCTTCAACACAATTTACTAATATATTCCTCTTCATAAAGTTATAAAACATCGAATGTGTTAATGCCACTAGTTATGCATCACTGAAATACTTCATTGTTTCAACATAAAAATCTTTTATTGTATAACACGATAAAAAAGGGTAGAAATGTCATGATTTCGTGTTTTAATAATCACTTTGTGTACGAAAAGCCGATATACATTTGCGTTTTGATTGTGTAAAAGTATTGAGTGAGAAGTTTGTCTAATGCATCGTAATGTAAAATCTGTGCAAAATGCATTTTCACTTGTGCCCATTCGTCATACAAACAACGCTAATGATGTTGTTGCATCAAAATCATTAAAACCTGGCATTTATTCTACAACATTAAATAATATCGGTGGAGGAAATGATACATCGTCCGGTTATATCGTGGATTCAACAATTATACATGAAAAATTATCAAAACGTAAACAATTAGAACAGCCAGTAAAAATACATTTTCATCATCCTGATGAAAATGCCTATAAACATCACTCACGGCCTAATTCAAAAATAATTGAACGACGATTTTCGAAAGGAGCCATACATGACCTATCATTCAATCAAGGACATGAAACACACGAATTTCCTCCTACCCACGATACTCATCATGATGTTGACGATGTTGAAGAGAGTGTAGTGAATGAATGTAAGTTTAAAAACATTTTATTGTAGTCTTCTAATATAGTAGAATGATAGAGCATTTATCAGTTAGAAAGTTGCTTTCATCATATTGAAAACGCGACAATATGAATAACAACATACTGGCGTTTTTGACGTCTTTTTTTTTCGCTTACGTTATTATAAAGTATTATCTAGATTCTTTGTCATAATTCTTTTAGTTATATAAGAAGAAAATTATTTTACGGTATTAACATCATCCGATTTGACAGTAATGTGAGGTACATTTCAGTTTTTTCCTGAAAGATTTACAAAAAAGAAATTACATTACAAAAGTGTTTATCTAGAAATTTTCCTTGACTTTTATCACTTATATCAAATAAAAACTATAAATCGGCGTTGTTGTTGATTGTACTAAATCTGAAAATCAATTCGTCCTTGACTTTGGAGACTCTGGAAAAAAAGAATTTTTCCCACATCTGATGATATACTAGTGTAAGTGAATGAGTTAAACTAACTGATGGAATTGAATTTATCGAGCTGTAAGACTGAAGTTTAGATATTTTATAAAATAAACTTTGAATGAATAATCTTATTTTGTATGAGGACAACAAGAGTTAGATGGACATATAGTGAAAAGAAAAAATTCTCTGCATATGTTTCTGTCAATAAAATAAATTGTTTAAGATATTGTAAATAAAAATAATGATGTATAGACATATTCATTCTAACATATGTCAATGATGTCGCTGTTAGCGTTTTAGACAGTACTCATATTCGACATCATTATACATTCGTACATATATCTTAAATACTTTATTTACTAATACAAAATAGAGAAACAAAACTTTCTTGATTAGAAAAATTGCATAATAAACTAATGTGGTAGACTTTGAAGTATGTACGTAGCACGATTATTCTCAAGTCTTTGTTATTCTCAGATATAATGTATTTCTCAAAAATAATGAAAACCGAGATTTTCTTCAAGATATACGTAGATGTAATGAGAAAACAAATAAGATATTACTAGTGCCATCAACTTATGCTGTTTATATAAAATATATTAATTTATTTTTATACTGAGTGACATTTGAATGACAAAAAAAAAAAGAAAGAGTAGAACAACATACGTTATGGTTAATACACTTGCTACTCAAAATAGAGAACGGAATTTTTGAAGATGGTGTTAAGTTTCTAAGACAAACATTTTCTTTCAAGTAAACCGAGTACATAAATTGAATAAATTCTGAGTTCAGATAAAATCATTCAGAAGGAAAATACGATGTTTATTCTACAGTAATTCCATTTACTATTGGATTGATCTCGAAATTTTTATCTCTCTGCTGGTTCACATCATTTTAGGTTGAGATAATTCACCTACCTATAGATATTAATTTTCAAAAAGGAGTGGATATATTTCTATATTATCCTATTTTTGCTCATGTTAACTCTCAAGACACCATTTTGTTGTATGTATAAATGAGAATCATGTCGTTAGTGAATTCTAGTATAATATAGATTGCCATATTGTTAAAAAATCTATACGCTCTAACTATTTTCTCCCCCTCGTCGTTTCTTATTCTATTTTACTGTCAGAAAAAACAACAGTATCAGCAATAGAAATAAAGATACTTCCTCAGTCAATGCGCGTCACCAAATTATTTCTCTCTGTTATAATAATCATGATAGTAATAATCATGTTACTCCCTTCACCCTCCATTTTCTGCTTCTTTTTCTTTTTTTACTGTTACTGGTGTTGTAGCAGAGAATGAAATTGACTACTGATTACGGTAGAAGAAATAAAAAGAACGAAGACGAAGAAACTAGTTACATATACCAATAATATCTTGTTGTATGTGTGTGTGTGTATATAACAGAATTGTTGTAACGAAGTAGAATTTTCTTTTGTTTTCATTAAATTATGTTTTGTGTATATAATATATAATTTTATAATTTTGACTATGGCCTTTAAACGAATATTTTCACGGAAAACAAGTGATGCATTATCCAATAGTGGTGGTGGCTATGACACTCATTCTCATACTCAGTCTCAATCACACGAATTGAATGAACATAGTAACACGAGAAATGAACATAATGATAACAGTCATCCACATGATAGACATATTGAATTTTCAACGGGAGCAGAGGATAACGAAAAAGATGATAGCGTTGCACCGTATTTAACATCATTTCGACGAGCTGATAGTTGTGCTGATCAATATCGAACACGACGACGGTCCAGTGTACAGTTTCTTGACAAACGTTTTCTGCAAGATGTTAAACGGCAAAGTTCAACAACATCAACTGATGGGTCAGATGTACTAAATGAATGTAAGTTGTCTCTTCGAGAATGGATTTTTGTCATTAACACAGAAAAGTATAGAGTGGTCAAATAATAGAGGAATAGTGTACGATCAACACCTAAGAGCTTTCATAACAGATTTTTTTCTAGTGTAGCATAAGCGTGTCGGTACTATGTACTATATTCAATAATAAATACAGAACTGAAAACGACCCATATCTGACTCAAACCAGAGTTCGATCATTTTATCACCAGGGAGAATATCGATACTCTGCCTTTGGGCGATGACCTTCATTTGCTTTTGCCAAATAATCTCTGCTTTTTTTCGCTATTTATCAGTATATTTTTCTTCATATTGTAATGTACTGCTCTATACATGTGTACATGCCTATAAAAGAAGAGTAGACTGTTAGTGTGTATGCACGCCGTGGAAAATAGAGAAGAACGTTTTTTATTTTTGTCTTTGTACACAATATTTAATTGAATCTCAATACGATGCTGTAGCATCATCTTTCAAACGTAGAAAACTTGTAAACAGCTTCTTGAATAATGAAAGAATTAGAGTCGAAATAAATTGTTACTACAAACAGGCTCATTTTTCAAAAAAAACTCCGTCTAGATTACTCTTTTGTATTTAATTCTGTTTTTATTATTTGCGTATCTCACTGTCAAATAATGAGCAACAAACATCATATAAGATTTGTCGTCTGCATCAGGTTGGAACTAGTATGGAAAGTTATACTGATTCACCAGCAAGCTGACCGGTATAAACTTTTTGAAAACCGGTGAAAAATCAAGAAACCGGCGTTAAAAAATGTCTAAAAAATGAAGAAAAATGGATAGAAATTTGAGGCTATAAGACGGTTAGCCTCTCTCGCTGTGAAACAGTATTGGTCCCTTTCGGCGCATAGTGCCGGTCATACAACGAAGATGTTTTTGGTTTTTCATTTCTCTCGCATTTACTGCATCGGAATTGATCATATTTAGTAGAACGTTACGTTACAAATCTACAACCAAAAGCATGGTTACACTAGTTCGATACGTTTTTTGATTGTCAACCAATAAAATAAAGAATGTCTTCTTATAATTTAATACTTTTCAGAAAGAAGTTATGCTGAATATGCGTAAAAAATCATTTTTCTTACCGGTAAAATACCGACGTATACCGGCCGGTATAATGAGTATATTAATACCGGATCGGTATATCAATCGACGGTGTATCAGTTCGGTTTCAACTCTAGTTTGTATTCTCCGTATAGAAACTGGTTACCAGATTTGAAAAACTGAATCTATGAAGTAAAAGTCGAAGCACTCTTCGAGCCATCTTCGATTGTACCACATTAAACCTCCAGACAGTAAATCCCTAGTACAGAAAAAACTAAAATACATTTGAAAGCAAAACAGGAGCTCGCAGTGGATCTAAATTTGCTGGTAGGCATTGTTATTAACTGAGTGGACTTTTCATGGAGAAATCAATCAAACTGAATTATTTCTCTATGAAAATGTGCCTTGTTTAGATTTATTGAGCAATTCCTGCAGTTGTGCGAACATTTGATGTTTTTTTTGTAAAAAAAGTATTATCTTTGAGTCTAGTTTGACTCATCCCTACATCACAATGTCTATTTCAACAAAAAGGTAACGGTCTAATAAAAAAAATCTTCGGTCAAAATTGATTGTGAAACTTTTACCTGATTTTTGACTTTGAAACTGTTTTTCGTTAAATTTTTTATGTGATACATCATTCGATGGAGGGTGATTTGATTCCGAATATATTATTTGTTTTGATTGAAAATACTTCTGAAGTTATAAAAAGTATTTTACGTGAAAAAGTTTGGAATTTTATAAGATTTATTGTCTTAGTCGCATCTGTTTACATCTGTCCTCAATACAATAGACATAGATGAACATTCTGGGAAAGGTATGAAGGAGGAAATAGAGAGGAAACATGTGAATCGTGGGTTTATGATACATTTATTATTTATAAGTCAGAAGGTTTTTTTTCTATAATATTGACATCAAAATGATCAGTTTTTTTTTAATATTATATCTGTATAAATAATAGATACGATTTTTCCTTTATTCGTCGAATGAAACTAAACTTTTTGCGACCATAAATAGGTCAAATATCAAATTTTATTTTATCCAACTTGAATATTAAAAAATTGTACCTTCGATTTTTTGTCAAATGTTTGCATCAGTGTCCACTATGCAGAATCTAGTGGGTCTAATCATCTGTGCCCTAGAACAAGCAGTAGACAGGAAGAATATCCCGCCTTACGGCTACCGTTGCAGTTTCAATAGCCCAATATCTTCCCTGTAGCTGACAAAAATGGTCATCCATCTCGTTACTAGTTATCAATTGCAGCTCTGACTAGAAGACTAGCCTGACGCAGAGTTCTTGCGCGCAATTACTTGAGTTTCCCTCTCCATACTTTATTAACCACGTACTAGATTTCTGAAAAGTCATGAGGACTGATCGGAGAAGCTGTAATATACGTCGCAACGTAGTGAGTATGCTGTTAAACGAATGATCGGAGGTACTAAGATATAACTTGTCCAAGATTATTACAAAATTTTGCTAGCGCAAGTTTCGAACATAGTACATGACGAACAATATATCCGTTTGCGCGCACTGACACTGTTCTACAATCTTTTTTGTATAGGACAACTCGCGATTGGAACTCTCTCCCCAACACTGTAGTTATCTCGCCAACAATAAAATCTTTCAAAACCAAACTGAGGCAGCACTTACAACTGTGAAAAGGGAAAAAAAAAAATAGGATAAAAGGTGGCAATTTTTATAGTACTAAAGTTTACTCTTTTTTTTTCAAAATTGCTCTTGTCGAAATAAAAACAAACAAACAAACAATATAACCATCAAGCCATGCTGCCAAACAATACGCAGTAAACTTACATGGTTTAGCATAGTGTGTAATCAACTATAAAGTACAAGAAATAAAATATATATATCCTTTTTGCTTATTTTTCTTAATAGAATTAATATAAAAAATTGCAGTTTTCTATATATATAAATATCTCGGTCGAACTAGTCTTTTATTTAATCTTCTTAACTATAACATACAACGACAAAGAGAAAAAAATTTATGTTTTTTTTATAATAATCGTTATCTAAGATGAAATACAGGTTTGATCTCAATTTTTTAATATCATGACTACCAATGACACTCATTTGTCATTTGATTTGTCTAATTATTATTATTCAAGTATTGTTCGTTCGCTCACTCTCACTCTATTTCTCTTTTCACAATCATTAATTTCTTTATCGGTTTTTTTTTTCTCCTCTTCACTTCATTCTAATTTAATAGATCTTAAATAACACATATTTATAGAGAAACGAAGAGATATCTCAGTCTGTTTTCAATTTTTTTTTATTCCAAAGTATGTTTTAAATAGGGCGTCACATTTCTTTTTTTCTGTACGCTTAGTGGCAGTCAACCGCACGTTAACTGCCGTTTTTCATTGTTATTCCATGCATGTGAAGTATCTTCATCATCAAATCATCCTCTCACATTAGATCTATTGAAATCATTATTGACAATGATAAATATTAGCAATAATAATAATAATAATAATAATAACAAGAAGAATATGATTCAAAAATTTTTGGCAGAAGAAGAAAATTCAAAAGATCGTTATAGACGAGATAGACGTCCATCTGTTCAATTTATCGATAAACATATTATACATGAATATAACAGACGACGATCATCGGGACAGAGTGTTGAAACAGATATACAACGACGTTTATCTATTGTTGAATCGATTTGTAAGTAAAATTAAAATAAAACAAAAAATATAATATCTCGTCAACAACACAAATATTTTACACGTATTCCATCTCAACTACATGAAGTTAATGATTTATTAGTCGTATATTTTCTTTTCATATTTGTTTGATGAAGTTCACGGGATCTATAGGATTATCTATAGGATAAAATGATCACAATCAATCATTGATTCACATAGAGAGAATTTACAGATAAGAAGCAGAAATGTAAAAAAAAGTTGAACATAGAGTCTTTTTAAAAATAATTTCACGAGGTGGAATGAAATTGTCACAAATAACTATTACGTTCTTTGATGATGTATCGTTATTTTAACTCGGTTTCAATGATAAAAATATTTCTTCTTTTTATTATTGTTCATTAGCAGAAATTTCTTCTAAAATAATATTAATTACCATAGAGTCAATTGTTATTCTTTTACGCTTCGCTCTTTTCTTTCTTTTTTTTAATTCAGACTTCTTTGCAATTCAAGGATAAAAATAATCAGTTGTGTATTTATTGACCATGCGGAAATTTTTCATATATTCGCCTGTAGGCAGATTTATAATTTGTATCTTTATAATATTATGCCCATAAATTAAAAGCCTGTTGATATCAAAGACCATTCTATCGTATATATTTGAATTACACGGTAGATTAAAGAGTTTATATAAAATGTCCCTTTCTTTCAAATTGCTATTAATTGAAAATAGGCATGTAATTAATTTCACAAGTTTGACATGATAATGCAATTTTCAAATATTATTCTCTTAGTGACAAGATATTATGAGAAATTAATACAAATATTTCGTCTTATATTCTAGCTACAGCTAGCGATAGTGACAGTGAAGATGAGGGTGGACAAAATCTTCGAGAAATTGAACATGTAAGTTATCATTTTCTTATTTCATTGTATTAAATTATGAAATTTTAATTTTTTAATTTTAGAGAAATTCATCTGGATTCACGGATTTTGCTGTACGACGAATTAAATATGCCACGTATGGAAGACGTGAGATAGAAATAGCTGAACAAGGTATTTTAAAGAACATTTTGAAATTTTAAAATATTAAAGTGAACCTTTATTTTATACATTTAGAAATGCCTGGACTAATGGCATTACGTAGAAGAGCAGAAGCCGATAAACCATTGAATGGAGCAAAAATTGTTGGATGTACACATATCACAGCACAGACTGCTGTAAGTTAAATTATAGCAAAACTAAATATTATTTTTATCTAACAGTTAAGAATTTAGGTCTTAATTGAAACATTGATGCGTTTGGGAGCTCAAGTACGTTGGTGTGCATGCAATATATTTTCAACACAAGTAAACTAATTTTATTATCTTTGTATAAACAGTCATTCAGTATTGTTATTCATTTTTAGAACGAAGTCGCGGCTGCACTAGCCGAAGCTAACATTCCAATATTTGCGTGGAAAGGTGAAATAGATGATGATTTCTGGTGGTGTATTAAAAAAGCAATTGGTAACGATGTTGGATGGCAACCAAACATGATTTTAGATGATGGTGGTGATCTCACGCATTATATACAGAAACATTTTCCAACATTATTCAGTTCCATCAAAGGCATTGTTGAAGAGAGTGTGACGGGCGTACATCGTTTATATCAAATGTGTCGTACACAAATATTAGCCGTACCGGCAATGAACGTCAATGATTCGGTGACAAAAACAAAGTTTGATAATTTATATTTATGTCGTGAATCTATAATTGATGCTATCAAACGTTGTACCGATATTATGTTTGGTGGAAAACAAGTTGTTGTCTGTGGTTATGGTGAAGTAGGAAAAGGATGCTGTTCAGCGTTGAGAGGAATGGGTTGTTTTGTTTACGTTACAGAAATTGATCCCATATGTGCATTGCAAGCATGGTACGTTAATTTATTTTCTTATCCTAAGGTTAGACTTAGACTCAACTTAAGACTAGTCTCTTTCTACGTGTTAAATGTAATTAAATATATTATGAACGTATTTAATGTGAATAGACATGAATGTAAGAATGACAATTTTTTTGAGGAAATGGGATGAATCGAACTGAAATATAATTATAGTCACGTAACTTCACTTGCGTTCCATTAAACTACATTAAAATAATTTGTGCTGGTCTTATTTAAGTGAAATTTAAGTTAACTAACGGATTTTTTTCCCTTCCTTGAAGCACAGCAATCCTCATCATTCTTTAAACTAGTAATGGTTACCCAAACATCTATTATATTACATTTTTTCAATTTTAGTATGGAAGGCTATAAAGTTGTTCGGTTAGAAGAGGTCGTTAAACAAGTTGATATTGTTGTTACTGCGACCGGTAGTAAAAATGCTATTACACGTGAACATTTGGATAAATTGAAAAATGGTGCAATCGTGTGTAATATGGGACATTCAAACACAGAAATTGATGTTGTAAGTACTTTTACATGTTTCTAACTTTATCTAGTTCATATGGTATATATTTGTTGGTTTAAGCTTTAAACTTGAACCAGAACGAAATCGAGAATAGAAATTCTCAGTATATCATTCTGAAACTTAAACTATCAAAACACAAAATCAATTTTTGTACGAAGTTAGAATCGAACACACGAATTTGATCTTTACAGACAAACTGTAAAAATTAATTTCGCTGTTCTTTTCTATATTCTGCACAATGATTGAAGTTGTGCAATGACTCGATGTTATCCTTCAATGTATTTGTTAACTAGAGCTTCTTACGAGATTCAGCAACAACTGATTTACAAGTCGAAAGAGTACGGACAAATGTGGATCATGTTATATGGCCAAATGGAAAACGAATCGTATTAATTGCTGAGGTCTGCTATAAAAATAAGCAAAACAACCATTTTCTATGTGACAATAACTCTGTCTATTTTCAGGGTCGTATTATGAATTTATGTTGCTCAAGTGTACCATCATTTGTTGTTTCAATAACAGCAGCCACACAAGTAACTTATATTAAAAGACTGAGGAATATTTAGTAATAATTATTAATTATGTTTTCTAGGCATTAGCATTGATTGAATTATATAATGCACCACTAAACAGATATAAATGCGATGTTTACTTGTTACCAAAAAAAATGGGTAAATAATTTTTTTTTTGTTACAAAGGAGACACTGAAAAATAGCAGACGATATATATTTTTAGATGAATATGTTGCCAGTTTACATTTACCAGCATTTGATGCACATTTAACAGAATTAAATGATGATCAATGCAAATATTTGGGAATTAACAAAGCCGGACCATTTAAACCAAACTATTACAGGTTAAAACCAATTTTTGTAATACTAAATATTTCTAGTATATAAATAGCAGAGCATTCCTACTGTGACAAAATACTTCTGTCATATGACTGAAAAGGAATAATTTAGTACTACCGCATTACTTAAATTTTATTTGATTATTTATTTAGATATTAATTTTCAATATGAGACTTGCCCAGATCGTACGCCCAAATATTAAATAAATGTAAAATATTCTCGACTTAATAATAATTAATTACTATTGTTTTTTTCAAACAATTGCTTCATATTTATTTGCGTTTTTCGTCTTTATTCTATTTTATCATCGATGTGCGCTATCACACACAAACAACACCCGGTGAACCATTAAAAGGTTGTATTAAATGAGTTATATGAATGCGACATCAATAGTTATTAATCTATGCCAGTTTTATTATCATATATTCATCTTATCTAAAATGGACTCGTCGCTTCAGTGCATTATAAATTTATCGCCCGAATTCCAGTACACTTCCACATGAACTATCGAAATAATACGTAATCTTTCTCTTTATTATTTTCTTTGTTTCTTTTTTTCACTTGTATACTCGTATATTTTCGTGGCAGCAGACTAAGTTATTAGTTGAAGGTGTCATCTTTATTCTCAATTACAATATATTGAAAAATTATTATCTTTCATTCTAATTGATCCCCCATAATTATTTCAGGGGTTTACAGTAGTTTTCTGCTTTGTCTATATTTTTTTTCTTGTATGGGTGTGTGTGGGGGGGGGGGGGGGGACGTGGTGTTTTGGGGATAATTTTTTTTTTTTTTTTTTTTGTTGCAAAAAATTTTTTTTATTTTTTTTTTTTTTTTTT
>CAJNOQ010000148.1:49581-68743 GCA_905250885.1 Didymodactylos carnosus
AATTGGGGGGGTACAGATGGAGTTAGCGTCATAAGTATCTATATCTGTTAGTGTCTTCCACAAATATTGTATACGTTTTTATGTTTTATTCCATGAGCCAAATGTGTTTTTTATTCTGAAATCATTGTTGATCTCGATCTCTGTTTTTACAAGACCGAGCAAGAATGTTTCTGTTGTGCTTGTAGGCAATTAAGAAAAGAAATGATGGTTCTTTTGTAGTGATGTATCTTTCTCTTTTTTTTTCTCATTTTATTTATACTTGAATATTTTTCTGAGAATCTAACGTTTATTGTTTTTGTTCTTGATTTTTTAAAAATAAGTTTATCTGCAATAGGAAAGAAAGAAAAACAGCATCTCATCTATTCACCTTAGATATCATATATGCTAAGCGATTGTTTATAACAAAAAAATCAAGTTACGACTACATCTAATCTAAAGTAACATGTCTAAGTAAATCGATTTTCAAACTTTTATTTGACTGGTAATACCTGTTCTGGCATATCGTTCAACTTATTATTGAACCAACATCTTACAACATCTACAAATAGTTCTGGATTCTGCATATCCCAAATGTGACTTCCATCTTTGAGAATAAAACCTTTACTCGAAGGACTTACTTTTGTAACTGTTTTGACTAAATGCGGTAGCTCCTTTTTAATTATCCAATCTTCTGAGCCAGCTACTAGTGCGATCGGTGGTGATTCTTTTTCTATTCGATATAAAACGTTGGTTAAGAAACTGTCGCCCGAAATCTCTTTATAAAACTGACGAACATTATCCATTCTACTACCTATTCGAAGATCGGCAGCCACTTCAGGCGTATTGTATCGTGAATCAATATTCATACGAGAAAATAGCCGATAAAGTACGGTTGGAAATGCAGTCAATATCCAATTTAACGGACTAACTATCCAGTGACCGTAGCGTGTGAGAATGCTTGATAATGGCACAACAACACCGGTGACGAATGAACGATCGAGCAAATGTGGATAATAACGAATGATTGATAATGCGACATAGCCTCCAAGTGATAAGCCGACGATATGAACTTTGGATAAACCCCTTGATGTTATTAGTTGTGCTATCAGATCTGTTGTTCGTTCTAGGGAGAAATTCGGAATAAATTTTGCTGTTAGACCATGGCCTGGTAAATCAACTGCGATGCAATTGAAATCGATGGAAAGTAAAGGAAACATTGGCAACCATTCTCTTCCAGAAAACGCCCCACCATGAAGAAAAAAAATCGTCGGTAAGTGAGTTTGAAATGGTAACGACTCGTAAATATGTAGCATTTGATTACCTAATGGGCAATGTGTAGAGATAATAGAAAAGAATCGATTGTACAATTTAATTTTTTTTGAAAAATGAAACTGACTTAATCGTAGTAGCATTTTCTAAAATGTGTGTTAGACAACTATATATTCTTATTCTTTTCATACAGTTAGCAACGGTTCATTATTCTGCAACTTCTCTCCATAACTCCATAATAGAGAGGGGTTGAGGTTATATACTCGAGATCCCGTGGTTTTCAGTGTTTTTTAAGTTCCTCTTCCCTAGTAGGCCTAGTATTCATCATACATTCCGGTTCAAACAGATACTGGTTCTAATTATAGAAGTCGTATATGACAAAATTTCTTATAATGGTTAAGTCCCAGCCCCCGTCAGAAACATATCTTCGTTACTAAAAGTTTGATCTGGGCCAAACTTTTAGAGAAAGTTCACCTTATGACTGCACATTTTTTGATAAAATTTTGACGATATCTTCTATCACCGTTTCTGAGATATTGCTCACTTAGAGGTCAAAATGGGACTGTTCGTAGCTGGAAGATTCCTCGGTAACGAAGCGTCGTGGAGAGCTCGGGAGGGTCTCAAAATGCCGAAAACACATGTGGCTAGATGCTGATAGAGCCCGGATCTTGATATTTTACTATTCAAAATAATAGCCAGCATCAAAAGGCCAAGATTCGAAAAAGTGCCATTAACTTGCACAAATATGTTTTTCTAACCACAAATCTAGACTTCATATAAAAAGTCGGGCTCTGTTAGCTTCTAGCCACGTGTGTTGGCTTCATTTTAAGACCAACCCAAGAAATTCTGCAGCTACGAAGTCATGGGAACACGAAGTTCGCTTTTGATATAAAGTAGCGTTAGTGTACGATGCATATTTTAGGACTTCGACTTTCGTTTTTCGGGAAAACTGCCTAAAAAACTTGCAGAAATCTTTAATGAAGGTCGTAGTGACATGGACTCAGATAGCAGACATTTTGGGCTATCTAGTAATGTGCTTAGCTCAATACTAACTTTTTTACAAAAATTTCATATTTCTGACGGATGAGGCGGGACCTGAAGTGATTCTTTCAAAGATGAGAAATCGAAGAACAATATTGAGAACGAGTCTAATATTCTTCAATATTCGACCTAGCTCAGAATCTCTTGTACACAAAATACGACTAATGTCCATTTTGTAAGCAAACTTTAGAAGAAAACAAATTTTATTTTATAAGTCTAAATGTTTCTTAATTAATTAACCATAATTATTCGAGTGCATAAAGAACTCTTTATATTATTTTATACATTTTGCCCGGAGACGCGATATACGGGAATCTAGCAGTCTCTGTGAAAAAACAGGATTGTGTACGAAATCTAAAAGGGTATAGCGAAGTGTAACCATTTCTAAACCCTTCTAGATTTCGTAGAAGAAATGGTACAGTACGAAAACGTTTAAGTGTATAAATTCTATCAGTTCTTTTTCTAAAAAATTTTTTTGAGTACTGGACCGTTTCAGCAGTTTAGGCGTGTTTTCATAGTATAGGGCGGCGAAAGCTGAGTCCAAAAAGTACCTGAAACCTCTGTAATTTTTGATTTTTTACGAGAAAAACATGACGAAATAAGCAAATGCACTGATCAATCGTTTCAATGTACTTAAAACGATTTCGTACCGTACCTTTTCTTCTACGAAACCTAGAAGGGTTGAGAAATGGTTGCACTTCTCTATACCCTTTTCGGTTTTATACACAAACCTTTTTTTTTAGAGAGTGGATTAACATCTAAGAAGTGACGAAAAGAAAGTGAGCGTAATAATTTTCCCTTATGTTGGCAAAAACACGTTTAACTATTGCTGCAATCGGCATAAAAGAATATCTAGCACACGTAAGAAAAACTGCATACCGATTCATATATAATGTTAATGGGAAAGAAGTAGAGTAGTTTTGGTACATACTGTTGTAAAAAAAAACCTATGTTTTTATGTTAATTATTTTGCTTGCTAAACGTGAAACAACCCAAAATATATAACTTATTTCGAAGATAACTACATGTATCAAGCAACCGGAAGGTGAAAGCGAAGCCATTTCCCGCACACTGCTGCAAGTGTTATCTCTACTATTCACTTGGATGGTTGAACCAGTTACAGTTCAATCTAAAACGAAGAAATGAAACTGATCGAATTTGTTTTATTGAAATCTCTAGATGCAGGATGAATAATCTAAACCTAGAAATATTGTGCAAAAGATTCGTTCCTACTGTAGATATTCGAGTTACAAGAACAAATTTGACAACACCGCTGAAAGAGTGTCATTTAATAAATAATCAACGTTTAGTTAATTATAATAGGTTTTTTTAAAGCGAAATACGAGAATGTGCAGTTTTTCTTCATGCCATATCTTTCGGTTGATACAGATAGGCAAACCTAGTAAAAATATTTCAATTTTACGTCTCTTAATGGGAAAAGAAGCAGAAAAATGTTCAGCATTTACCGTTTTAATCAATGGTATGGTTCAACTACGACCTTTGGTCAATAGTACACACCAATGATTCGAGTGATTCTAAATTAGTAACTTGTTTAACTTGCTATTTGAATCATATAGGTGAAAACTTAGTTCATAGGTTAAATATTTATTAAATTTTTAACTCCTTTCGAAAAAAGTATTCCATTAAAAAAAGAAAAAAACGACGAAAAATATTATTAGTCATAAGAAAAATGAGAATGGCTGATTTACTTGTAAACGAAAATAGCTGAAAGTCGAATCAATATGAGACGGAAAGCGAAGATAACATAATGATAAAATTGCACGATACAAAAAACGTTAATGTGCCATTGAATTCAAATCACTAATATTGTTTCAGATTTCAATAAGAATGAGAAATAAAATAAATAAAATAATCGAGACACAGATCAAACAATAACATCTTGTTCGAGATGGACGTTTCTAAATGAAATATCAAGTAAAACGATTAATATGTTGAATAATTATTGTTGAACTCATACTTTTCATTTCCTCAATACCAAAACGAGAACCAAAATAATGATAGCAAGAACAACAAGAAGAATTGAGATAATAATTATTTTTTTTCGACGAGCAGAACTCTAAATGCAAAACATAAAAATAAATAACAAATTAGAAAGTAAAATAAATGGTCATTTCTAACGAAAATGTGTCTATTAAACATGCAAAAATTATGTGATAGAAAAGCAAAATGTTAGCACCTGCCAACCAACAGCTTTTGTTAAATCTTTTTGTGCATTTTGTACATAAGTCTCGGTATCAATACAATGAGTTTCTATAGAATCTATACAATAAACAGAAAAATATATTAATATGAGTTAGTCACTGAAAAAACGAGCAGCAATGGTTTAATTATTTATATAGCAATCTCTTCCATTTTTTAGCTTAGCGGGGGACACCTGTGATACAACGGCTGTTCCCAAAGAACGTGTGGCCTGTTGTGTTTGAACAACACTTGTATCAACATAATCCTGAATCGACCCTAAACATGTCACTTATAATGGTACCATATTTCCTATCTCTTCAATTCACTTACCAATAACGGCTCCTTGTTCATGAATAAGTTTTGATACGTCTTTGAATATTTCGTTTACTTGAATAATATCACCCTGGTAAAGAAAAGTAATGTTTAAAATACTTAAATTTCATTTTATTTAATCTCTTTGATAAGTACTTCTAATCGTTTTAATTGATCATCTCGTTCTTGTAATACTCCCAAATCAACATTTTCTACAGGCAAAACGGCTTGTTGTTGATATTGTTGCTCTGAGGATACAAAATTATCTCCAAATGGGGAATCATTCATTGGCTGCTGGAAGAAAATTAGAAGCGCTTATGCTGAAATGGATAAAGAGTCCAATATTTTTGACTTACTTGGCGAACTGATGCTGCCTTGGCACGATCTAAACTTTCTTTCTCTTTTTTAACGCCCAAACTGAATAAATGACAAATCAAAGTAAAAATAAAAGCGAATAAATTTTTGCGTTACCGCTGTGCTTGTTGAAATCGATTTAATGCATGAAGATATTGTTTGGGTAAACTATCTGTTAATAATGCTTTTCGCTTCTAAAAAGACAATGTGGTTCGGTGACTCTATAGTAAATAAGGCATTTTATTAATTTTCTATACTTGTTCTGCTTCGGATGATACAGGTGTATTTTTCAGTTGTTGAAGTGCATCATGTGTACTTTGAGTTAATAATTTTGTATCATTTTGTAATCTATGACTGATAAAAACAAGCATTAAATTCATAAACTTTATTACAGATTTACTAGTATTAATACGCAACTTACTAACGGTCCCTTAAGGGGTCAGAATCTTCTGGTGTTCCAAGTTTTTTGACAAGATTTTCAATATCCGTTACTAAAAACCACATAACATAACAGTTACATTGGCATGGTACGTTAGTCTACATACCATTATGGTCTAACCGCTGTAAATTTGTTGTTATTGCGTTGTGTAAACGTTGAAAATCACTTGCAGTTGACACTATAAACACATACAATTCCACCGCTTTAGCGTTTGATGTCTTTATTCAGATTCTGTTACATACTTTTAGATGACCAAGTATCAATAAAATCGTCAATCTAAAATAGTATATAAATCAAGTGAATTGTCAAATATCTCCATTAATTATCGAAAATAATTAAGCATCCCGTTCAAAAATAAAAAAAAACAAACGACTAATTATATTATATTATCAATCTGCATACATATTAATACATGACACACAACACAAAAAGAATGTTTGTTATACGGGTTAATTTAGCAAATCAAAAACACAATAGTTTTTCACATTCAACTAGAACCGCAAAAATCAACATAGAACTTCAAACGCATAATCACGAGTAGAGATAAACTATTGAAAATTTAAAGTCTAATTTAATTATCGAAAACAAAAGCGCAATTTTTGCAAATTATCGTACAAATAGAAAAAATTACGAAGTAAAAGCTCATCTCATATCAGCTAGTGCATCGCTTGTATGCAACCGCCTTTTAGAAAAGCATTTTAGTTCATAAATTTACAGCCAAGAAAAGGAGACAAGATTATAGTGTAAATTGATTGATTGAAGATTGACACATTAGCGATGACTTACTAGAAGAAAATTCGTAAAATTTTAACGTAAAACTATGTTATATTTATATATTGTCTATCTGTAGAGCAAACGGTGAATGAGGAGTTGGCAGGGACTTCCCCATGGATTGCACATGTTGGAGACTCTCCAGGGATTTTGAGGATGACTCACCGGGGAGTCAGGCATTTTTTGGGGACTCCTGCTACTCTTTTTACCTGAAAAACTGGGAAATACTGGATGTCGCTAAAATGGCTGAAAAATAGGAGAAAATGATCTTTTACAACGACACTTTTTCGTTCCGATTTCATCTAATAAATCATTATTTCTCATTAAAAAAAAAAAGAACATCATATTGTAGAAAATTTCTTGCTAAATTTTTCCGTATCCTTGTTTTGTTGAATAAGTGATTTTTAGCGAGGTTTTGCGCAAAAAATCGATTTTTTGAAGGTGTAATTACAAAATCTGAAGCTTTTCTTGTTAGAGTTACTACACCAAATATCAAAAATGAATCTTAAAAATAAATATATAATCTTGTAGAGAATTAAATTCTCTATCGTTTGAGACTATAAAGGAAATTTTTGAAGTGAGAGAAAAATGCATCAACATTTAGTGCAATTTATTATGGGTGCAATTTATTTATGCAATTTATTTATATCACCCGTTACAATTGTAAGTGGAATAAAGGATCAACAAATGAAACAAACTTATATCAACAAGTTAAATAAATTTCAGTTGCTCGCAATTTTCGAGGCTCCTCGAGTATTATTCGTTTTATCACTGAGTCTGAGAAGTCATCACTACAGCTATCGGCGTTTTTCTAATTCGAAGATATTCCGCTACTGTTTAAAACCATGTCAGATATTTTAAGTTAAAAAGTAAAGTAGTTACTATTTTCATTATTAAATACGTTAAGAAATGCAACAATTGAGGCTTAAATGCTTCCAATCGTTTGTTATAAAAGCATGTAAAATGAAAAACAAATGAAATATCCAAAAGAAGTAAATGTATAAATAACGAGGCAAACTAATAGAGGCTGAAATCATATCCAAAAGAAATTCTCTACCTGCACTAGGTCCTCATCTGAATCAGACATGTTCCTAAAATGTAAGTGAATTTAAAATGTTTTTGTGGGAAAATCAGTAACTAGAAGTCAAATGTTGATATTCAAACCAGAGATGGGTGACAAACTTCTGACTAGACTCGGATTCAGACATTTAAAAAGCTATTTTCAGTATCCTTTTATGTCGTTTAATGCCATGGTTGAATTTCTTTTGTTTTATCAACTGAGTACTAGAACAGGAAGAAAATAGAGCAATGTACATGAAGTGCCAGCCGCCACTGGAACTGGAACACGCTGAAAAATCAAGCAACGATAGAGTTTTGTAGGTAAGTTGGAAAATTAAAGATTCCAGCTTCGAAAACCGTAAATGAAGTTAAGAAATAATAGCGGACTCAGAGCGGATTCGGAAATGAGCGGAGTCACCCATCTCTAATTCAAACAACTTGTTATTTTCAACGAAAATCAAAGCTCAGATTCTTGCACACCATGTATTAAAATATGACTGACCGAAAACTTATAGATTATTATAAAATTCAATTTTGTTCCATTCTGATAAACAATTTAATGTATACGTACAAAAGAAGAACATCAGAAATCATTATCTATAATTCAAGGTATAGGTATTTAGAAAATCAGTGGATTATTTTGAGAATTAAAATATCCAGCGAAATGCTCTTGCTTATGTACCCATCGTATTAAACTATCGCTCGTAAGAGGATAGAAGCAATTTTCGAGGATCTAACATAAGACGCATGAATCATCTAGAATAAATAAACTCACTTAGTATGCTAAAAATGAAATTTGAATTTGAGCCTTCTATTAAGATACCGTCTGTTCAATGTTCTGTAACATAAAAAAGCGCTTATGATTATGTATCTACGACGCCCACACACTTTTCATCGTTAAAAGTCGAATGATAGCATGAATCATTAGCTGCAGTGCAGAAATCGCTATATGAGTCATAAAATTGATCCATCAATAATATTCTCTAAACTCTAATTTTAATAAACATTTAGACTTTAGTATGCTACTCTACTTTTCAATTTTGATGAATTGTTTAGCAAAACAGAGTGTCTGCAAGCGCGTCCAAGCGAACTTTTGTTGTCTATCATTTAGCGACAATTTTTGTTCACTTTTCGATTCACAGATAATAATGCATTATAGTATTGCACCAATCATACGTCACTTTTCTTTCTATTTGAATAAATGAATTGCGTTCATTCCGTGTAAAGTTTTTACTCATTACATTGAACTACTCACTCATACAGTTGCTTGCATGAGAAAGTCAAATCAAATGGATCAAGCACGCTTGATTACTTGGTTACAATTCCACCAGCTTCTTTGACCGTTCTTCACAAAGCTTGACTTGAATTCAACTGAAACTTTGCGCAAAAATTGAATTCTTTTCTTTTCTTCCTTACTTCGCTCGCTGACATATATTGTTGGATAATTATGTCTTTTTGTTTCACAATCAATCTAAAAAGAGAAAAAGACAAAAGAAAATAGTTGCCGTTTGAATTGTATTTGTGCTAGCTTTGTCATACACTTTTATCTATTTTCAGATAAATCTTTCTTCATAATGGATACGTCTGATCTAAACTTACCATCTTATAAATATCAATTAGAACAAGTAGGCTCTCTGCTTCTCTTACGTTTATTTTTCAAGAATTTCAAGAAGAATATTTTCTTACTTATAATAAAAAAAGTTGGAATCCGTGCGTGAAGCTCTGCACCGACCTTACGACTCAATTAGTTGCTTCTCTGACAGGCATATAAAGGCGGAGATTTTACATTTATTTGGAAATAAACACTAGTTTGCATGAACAATATTAACCTGTCCTCGAAAAATGAACACTTTCTCACTTATGTTGTTTTATTTCTTTAGGTCGAATTAGCGTTGAAAGCACAGCCGGATGATTCAGAATTACTTCGATTGAAACAAGATCTCGAGGTAATAATCAAAATGCATATTCTGGAAAAGAATGTTCTGCTTAGAGGAACACATGCAGGTAGCCCAATTTCTCTACAGTAGTTTGAAAAAATGTTGATATTGTTGTCTATATAATTGTACACTTCAGTGACAGCACCATTATACCACACTCGTTTAACATGAAAAAGACGTGGTTGTTTATGTTGGCATAGACAATTAAACGGTAATCTAATCTATGTCGGTATCGACACTTTCTCGAATAGAATAATCAGAGAAAAGAATTCTATATGAAAACGAAATTGAGTGATATGAATTAATTTTTGTCTGTTCTCGTTTTTTTTTAAATAGGAAGTTATTAATTTAACGGCAGAACTTTTGGGTTGCGACCCGTCATTAAATTTAGAAGACTCGTCGAATATTGATGCATATTCAACATCAGCAGCATCATTATTACAACAACCATCAACAACTAATTCATTAACTTCATCAGCTAGATTACCGATTAAATGGAAGACGGGAGATCGTTGTTTGGCTGCATGGAATGAAGATGGAAAGTATGTGAAGTTTTTAATGTACTATTAAAAAGTGTGATTTACTCACAGAGTCTTGTGTATTTGTTTAGATATTATGAGTGTACAATTGATGATGTGTTGGATGATGGAACATGCACAATTGTTTACGATGGATTTGGCACAGCTGAAGTGACTGTCGTAAGTTTAATCTTTGTCCCTTTTCTATTATTCTAAATAATAGAAAATGCTGTATTTATTTACGTAGGTATCAAAATTAAAACCGTTTGATCGTACACGTACGACAATGAGTGGCCCAAAATCATCTGCTCATATATTAAAAACGAAACGAGAACTTGAAACAAGATTACGCGAATTAAAACGTAAAAAACAACAGAAAAAACTTCAAAAGTTCAAAGAATTAGAAGAAGAGCGAGAAAAAGATAAAAAGCGTTGGGTTGATTTCAATCATAAGGTACATAAGCGAAAAATTCAGTTTTTTTAAAATTTTTCTACCAGAAAAATTCTATTGATGAATAAAACATCCGAATTTGTAAACGTAAGACATAAATTGTTTGTCTATTATTTTCTTTCTTTTCATATTTAGTTAACTGGAAGGACGTGGAAAGGTGTTGTATCGAAATCAATGGTTAAAAAGAGCGAACCAGCCAAAGTAAATGTCAGTGGTGTGACCGGTAGTTTTATGACAAAGTATAAACAACCAGACACATCAACAAATAGCAAAGGAACAAAGACTACAAGATCGAATTAACATAAATCATAAAAACTGTGACGTGTTTGTCATAAAAAACCTCGTTTCTGTTCTTTTAATGCATATTAAATGTTTGTTTATCTCTGTTTTTTCTTCTCTGTACAAAAAGGAAAACATTTTTTATATACATCATGTCTCGGATTTTGTGTTTTGAAACTTTTTTTCTTTAATAAGAGCTATCAAAAAGTCGAATGAGTATATTTGGATACTTTTCCCTTTATAGATTTATGTATGAGCATCAGGCCAATCTTCAACATTTATCTAAAAAGTGTTGTTTCCTCTGGAAAACAAGCATCGTGGAGTTCAGTTAAGAGCCTGAAAGATCGTTTCCTAAGTTCTGGATTTTTCTCTAAAACTATTAAAAAAGTCGAAAACGAATCATCCAGTATATATTATTGTACATGTTTATAATATCCGTTCAACTCTGTTAATTTGAATAGTTAATTATCTCAATGAAATTGTAGTTCGAAGTTGTGAAAGTATATCTTCAATGGTTCTTTTATTTGTATTATCCATTACAATGTTACCACAGAATTATGTAATGTAACAAATCTATCGTTTTAGATTATGTTTCTCTGTGTTTCGTAAAAAAGCGAAGGGTGCCAAGTCACTCCTTGTTTATGTTGTATTCATTTTTATTGTATTGACCTACATAAGAACAAAAAAATGCATGGTGCAGCTAGTCGTTTATTATTCCATCATTCAACATCTAAGTTAAATATTCAACAAATATTAACGCGCTATTTATCTTCAACACACTCGTTGAAATTATGTAAAATATGCAGCTCGTCAAATCTCAAGTAATCTAACAGACTACACTTTCACTTTAATTTGATTTTAACTAATGTATTTCTATTTCACAGTCCATCACCATTTCTAGTCAATCGCTCTCATCAACAGCAACGTGCTCTGTCAACGCAAACAACAAAATGTTTACAACAATATCGTTTATCTCCTGCTCAACAACAAATCAGATTTGCATCATCTGGTTAGTGTCTGAACGAGCTTTTTCTTTGAAAAACAAAGTGCTGTTATCTAACTTTTGCTGTATTTTAGGTAGTTTACCAACTCATACAAAATTAACACTTCCAGCTTTATCGCCCACAATGGAAACAGGAACAATAAGATCTTGGTCAAAACAAGAAGGCGACAAAATCGTAGAAGGTGAACATACGAACAAACTTTTTAGATCCCTTTAGGAAAATATTATTTTATTTTTAGGCGATCTGATAGGTGAAATAGAAACCGATAAAACAACTCTTGGATTTGAAGTTGGAGAGGAAGGTTATCTTGCTAAAATACTACTGCCTGCTGGAAGTAAGGATGTCCCGGTTGGAACAGTAAGTGTCCTGTTGACACACATCATTTGTGTACTCTCTTTTGTTTCATATGCATAGGTTTGTGCAATTGTAGTGGAAAAACAAGAAGATGTAGCGGCATTTAAAGATTACAAAGATGACGGAGGAAAAACAGCAACATCGTCCACTAGTGAAGATAGTAGCAAAAAAAAAGAAGCAAAAGCTCCAGAGAAAAAGAAGGAGACGCCAAAGAAAGAAGATCAGAAAGAGCAAGAAAAATCACCATCAGACAAGAAAGCAGCTAAATCAGGAGAAACTGAGACAAAACAACAGCAAACGAAAAAAGATGATAAAGATCATGTATTCATATCACCATTCGCAAAAAAATTAGCAAATGAAAAAGGAATTGATATTCAAGTAAGAAAATTTGAATACTAAGTAAAAAGTCAAATATCCACGATTCTGAACATTCACTTTTTTTGAAGTGATAGACACATTTTTTCAAGTGTTTTTTTTGTAGTCGATTCAAGGTAGCGGACCGAATGGCCGAATTGTTGCAGAAGATGTTGAAAAATTTATCAAAGAAGGCGGTACCAAACAACAACAAGCTAAACCAGCAACAACAGCCAAAGGTCAACAATCAGCAGCAAAAGAAAAGAAAGATAAAACGGCGGCGACTGCTGGTGGCTACGATGAGACTGCAATTTCTGAGATACGAGCTGTAAGTTGCTCTTCTGTATCCACCATATCACTAACATTATTTCGTTCCAGGCAACAGCAAAACGTGTGACACAATCGAAAACAACCATACCGCATTATTATTTAACAATTGAAATCGAAATGGATCAAATAATTAAGTAAATCATACGACACTATCTCTGCTCTGTACGGATTTCTAACTGTTTATTGTGTATAGATTGCGTCAAACATTGAACGATATGTTACAATCAAAAGACAAAAAAGCTAAAGGAATAACAATTAATGATTTTATCATAAAAGCAGCTGCATTAGCCTGCAAAAAAGTACCAGAAACAAATAGTGTATGGATGGACAAAACGATTAGACAGTAAGTATAGATTCTTTTTTTGATTTTAATTTTAGTATGATTACTCTTCTTTTTTTGTAGATACGAAACAGTTGATATCAATGTGGCTATAGCGACAGATGCTGGATTAATGACCCCGATTATTTATAATGCTGATCAAAAAGTATGATGTCAATTCTTATTCTATGCGAAATACAAGATTTATATATTGTAGGGTTTGTCTCAAATAAGCAGTGACATAGCACAACTAAGCGAAAAAGCGAGTAGTGGCAAATTATCTGCAGATGAGTTGGAAGTAAGTATATCGTATACAGTGGCGAATTAAGATGGTACGAGCCCGCATCCATCTCAAAAAAAGAAAATCTTCATTTTTTACCATGACGTTGCTTGATTTCAAAAAAAGTTTTCCGAATCCATCACTTATCGAACTATATAAATAAAAAGTGTAAAATGGTTCATTTATTTATTGTAGAGTGGTACATTCACTATAGCAAATCTTGGAATGTATGGCATAAACAATTTTAGTGCTGTTATTTATCCACAACAAGTATGAAATGATAGCGCATTGGTATCAGTAACAATGACTTTCTCTTTATTTTTAGTCATGTATTCTGGCAATCGGTGGCGCTGAAACAAGGCTTGTACCAGATCAAAAGAACGAAAAAGGGTAATTACTAATTCTCAGTAACAGTTACCTTTTTTTTCTAAAAGTTCTTCTAAATAACAATTGTTTTTTTTCTTCAGATATCGTTCATCAACCGTAGTAAACATAACATTATCTTGCGATCATCGAGTCGTTGATGGTGCAGTGGGAGCTCACTGGTTACAAGAATTTAAATCATTCTTAGAAAATCCGGGCTCCATGATACTTTAGCATTATGATTGATGTTGTTTTATTTTTTAAATCGTAACTCACATAAGATTAGATATATAACCCCTATTTATTTTTCAGTATTTTTAAGAACCATACCAAAATTAGTGTGTAGGAATTTTTTTATTTGATATATGTTTATTTTTTCGTGGCATGTTCGTGTTCTGTCTAAACATGTTTCTAACTGCTTATTTTTACTTTTACACTATTAGGTATGAATCGTAAAAAGAGAAAATAAAATGATGAAAAATGATTTATAGTAAATGCATTTGACTTCTCTTCTTTTTTTTGTTTATTTTTAACTGCAAAAAAAATGACGATGTAAATTTACTGACCTTATCTATTATTCCCACTAAAAACTCATGTAATGATGGCGTTTTTTTTATTCTTTCAGACTGAAATATTTTTTCTTTTGCGTTTTTATTCTACAAAACTTTTATTTATTTGAAATTTTTCAAACAATGGCTTTGAAAACGTTGACATCCCGTGGTCTTTATTCTAAATTACGTCCATTATTAGCCGATGCTCTTACAGATTATCGTGCATTATGCAAAGTACAAACAGCAGATTATCACGAAAAGGTATTTTGTTCGATATGAAATTTTATTTTTTTATGTGAACAATTGTATTATTAAGGTTATTGAACATTATGAAAATCCTCGTAATGTTGGATCTTTTGATAAAACAGAAGATAATGTTGGAACAGGACTCGTGGGTGCACCGGCATGTGGAGATGTTATGAAATTACAAGTAATTTGGTTTAATATAGATAGCTAATTGTAGAAAAATTGATTGTTAGTTTAGATCAAAGTTGATGAAAATGGGAAAATAGTTGATGCTAAATTCAAAACATTCGGTTGTGGATCAGCAATTGCATCAAGTTCGTTAGCTACGGAATGGATCAAAGGGAAATCGGTAAGAATTTCAATATTAATTTTTTTGTATCGTGATTCGAACGGGCTTTATCTCTAGGTGAATGAAGCAAATACTATTAAAAATTCAGACATAGCCAAAGAATTATGTTTACCACCAGTTAAATTACATTGTTCAAGTATGTAAAAATAATACGATTGTGTTCATTGCATACTCGATATAAGTCTATTTCGAGAACCGAATGTAATTTTTATTTCATTCTTCTAGTGTTAGCTGAGGACGCAATTAAGGCAGCAATAAGCGATTATCAAACCAAGCGTCAGCAAAAAAAGTCATCGTGAAAAATTATAAGAACAGCATTATAACATCAAATTTTTCTCAAGAGAAATTATGAAGAAAAGAATATTAAACTAGATGTATTCGAGTCTACTGTATACGAATATATTCTTAGAAAAGTTTTTTAGATTAGTTTTTCATCAAAAAAGTGAATATAGCTGATGAGTCTTTTTAGTTAAAAGTTTATAAGCTCTGTTCAACAGACGAAGTTCATTGTAGTTATTGAAGTTTTATTGAGACTCCGACAGAACAATGCAACTTCTAGTTTGTATACGTGGTTCATAACTAGCAGACTGATAATGAATGCATCAGCTATATTCAGTTTTTCATACCCTTTCCACTGATGGCCTTGAAAATCAGTTAGACTCATCTAAGGAAAGAGCAATCTTATACATTTTAACAAGGAAAAAAGTGTCATGTTATGTAGAACATTTTTTCCTCAAAAAAGTTTAGACTAAAATACTTTTCTAAGGACATATTCGTATACAGTAGATTCGAATGCATCTAGTTCAATATTCTTTTCTTCATAATTTTTTTTTGAGAAAAATTTGATGCCATAGTGCGCATAATCGAGCTGTTTTTTGTATAGTTTTTTACAATACAGTGTGTCGTTATATTTTTGCCTATATATTGTTTGTCTTTTTTTATTACGTGATTATCTTTTTAACTGTAAACTTTTGTCCTCATTTGAGTTTGTGCTAGTGTCGAATGATATGTATATGTATTCATACTGAATAAAATATATTTTTTAATGGTATAATGAGATAAAAGGAATATAAAAATATTATATATGAATACTAACAGATAATAACTGATATATTCAATACGTCTCCCCATCATTCTAAACAATTTTAGATAGAATATGCGTTTACTCGAAAAACAACTTCGTGAAGAAGTATTAAATCGTTGTCTTGAATTTTTGGATGTAACAATTAATTTTATACTTTATTCTGAATATATTTATCCCAGTGAACTTTTTGAACGTCGTCAAAAATATGGTTTAATTTTATATGAATGCGTAGATGAAGATGTTCAACAATATATCTCTCTCTGTGTTGAATCAGCTAAAACATTTCTTCAATATCAACTATTAGATATGATATCTGTAGCCATTATTCGTACAAATGATGATGAAAATACAGAATTTATATTACGTCGCTATTTAATCGAATTGCATCCTCTAATTGATCCTTGTCTTCGTAGTATTCACACAAATATTGATTCTATTGTTAAAGAATTAGATACTTCATTTCGTTCATGTTTAATTGAAATAATGAAACAGAAACCGATTCACTCGCAATTATTAGAACAAATTACATGGAAATTTCAAATGCGTAGTTGTTCTCAATCAAAAAATGCATCATTAACGTCTACATCTGCATCATTTGAACACATATTAAATAATGAACATTTATTTCGTGAATTTTTACTATTAAATGTTAATAATCAATTAGAAACAAATTCAGAATTATGTAAAATAACACCGGTAAAGTCCATACGAACGCAGCGATTGACTGTACAATTAATGTGCGAAAATAATCTACATCAACAAAATAAATTCAAAGAATATTTACAATCAATTGCAGAAAACGAAGGAAATGAAACAATACAACGAAAAATTAGACTCAGTAGTAGAACTAGTTCAATTTCTCAAAAATCAATAACTGGAACTAATCTAGGACAAAAAACACAAAATCAGGTAACTTCAGTATAACTTAACTCTTTGGAAAATGTGATATTATGCTTTGAGTTATACCTCTTTTCTTGAATATACCCGTTCTGTTCAACCACATTGCGGTTTTTAGCTATTCTTAACCAATTTAGCTAAACGTGTCATATTGTCGTATTTCTTTTAGAATGTATCGATTGATCAAAACACAACAACTACCGCAACGTTAGCACCAATTTTTGAAGAAGAAAATTCGTCAAGTATGGCACCATCTAATTCAAAAATACAAATTTCCACGTCTCCTGACGTAATAGAATCGTCGATAAAAATTCGAAGTGATGATAATATACATCCAAGTCCATTCGTATATCAAAGAAAATCGAACACTTTTTTTCCTTCTCTCTCTACACATATAACATCTCAAAATGCACAGCAAGCACAGATTACAAGTGAAAAACCGTTAAAAGATCAGAGGGATGATTCAGATCTTGATGTCGTGAGTGCTTCATCGGATGATGAAACAACGATCTATGACTTTAATGGCGGACAGCCATTGACTACCATAAATAAAGATGACGGACAAGCACAAGAAGAAGAAGAGTTAGACATAATTCTGTCTAGTCCAGATGTTATACCATCTAGTTTACAATCAAATATTGAATTAGAATTGATAGATGACAAAGATGCATTTCAGTCATCATCTTCAGAAGATGGAACTGATAATGATGATCGAGATGTGATACTACTGGATGATGACGATTGAAATTGTATTATTTTCATATTTTCTAATTTTTTTAAGTAGAAATAATAATCTAAATTAAATATCATCTTTGATGAATAATTATTTGATGACGGCAATGTGATGACGCAAATCTGTAGGGCAAAACGAATAGTAATTGTTGTTTATGCATCATGATACCTTTACAACATCGGATGTTGTGCTTAATGAGAGAATACATTTGAGTGACATCCCTGGAACAGAGACGAGACTTAGCCTATCTTGTAGAGAAGTTACGCTGATCATGAATATGTATGTCTTACCTGCCCGTGTTGTGGTCTCAATGCGCGAGAGAACATGATATATACAGCTGGAAAAAACTAGTTGCACACAGTTTTTTCAAGATATTTTCCTTATGAAGGTATACTTTTAGAAAAATAATCCCATATTCTGATAGCACTTGAAATTCTCTATTAGTCTCTGCTTTTACAGCCTGGATTCGAAATTATTTACTATCAAAAGTTTTGAATATTGTTAATGTCCCCCATATTCCCAGAAATTGTAACGGGAAGGGCCTCTCAGTATTTTCTATTTTTCTCGTGTTTCTTTAGGACCAAAAGCTTAACGTTTTCTTAAAAAGATGCGCCGCGAAATACTCTACAAAACCAAAGCTAAACTTTAATTTCAGAACTTCAATCAAGAAAACTACGCAGACTATGCAAAGGACGAAAAAAATGAAAACTTTGAAAATCTGGTATTTTTTTCCACTTAAACCTTTTTCTTCTGCTATTATTTCCGTAAAAAAGGGTTGCAAAAGTGAAAACTGAGTTCTTTTTGTATTTTTGAATGTGCTCTTTCTCATGGTCTGTAAAAAAGAAGAGTTAGTTGAAGAAGCATGGAATGCAATTCATGGAAATGTCATACGTGGGTACATTAACAATATTCGAAATATTTGTCGGCAAATAATTGCAAGTCAAGGCCGACAAAGTACAGGATGATAGAGAATTTGAAGCGCTATCAGAATATATAATTACTTTTGTAAAAAGTTATTTCTGTATTCATAATAAATTTGAAAAAACCACTGAAAAAGGAATAAAAAATGCAGTTTGTGCGAATCTAACGATGATGGTGCCTTCATTGTACTCGAAATATTTTTCAGCAAATAAGTGCAAGGCAAGCCATTTATATACAGGGTGATAGAGAATTTCAAGCGCTATCAGAATATGGGATTATTTTGCTAAAAGTATATCTTCATAAGGAAAATATATTGAAAAAACTGTGTCCAACTTTTTTTCCACTTTATTTTGCCTACCTTATCCTATTCGTTGATGAGAATCGTGTTTCGTTGATCAATAGGTTGGATGACGATCGTCGTGTATGTTATGTATACTCTAGCTGATTTTTGAAATTTTTATTTACAAAAAACAGAGGAGAGAAGACTAGTAGTAAAAAGCTAAAGCGCTTTCGAATTTCTTCGTCAGTAGCAAATAAGTAAAACATACACAAAAAACAGTATTATATATAGGACCATTACATATTGGAAAAATTAAACTAAAAAGCTATTTTTATACACCGTTGGATAGGGCTTGCAAAGCGCTATCGAACCGTATAACTATCGCGTATTCCTATAGGATTTGAAACGAGCTGCTTTACTAACGACATAAAACTCATGCTCACGCTCGTTAGTAAAGCAGCTCGTTTCAAATCCTATAGGAATACG
>CAJNOQ010000149.1:0-68632 GCA_905250885.1 Didymodactylos carnosus
CGCACGAACCAAGTTGGGATTCTTCATAGTCCATGAGGATCTACATTTTAAAAATAGTCCCACTCAAAAAGATTTTTAGCACCTCAGGCGGTTCCCTCGTGAGATGCGATGATAGACTATTGCTATTGCATATTATTTCCTTACATATTTGTTGAAGACTGAATCTATATTCACTTCACTACAGAAGAGGAAGTAGTAGAGACTGTAAGCTTTAGCGTGTAAGACAAGCAGATTGTCAGAAAACAGTAAAAAAAGTACTCTTTATTTCCCCTACTGATCTCCATGTCTCTGCTTTCGATTTTTAAGTCTAGCATAAAAAATCAAACTAATAATTCATCTACTTATATGATTCTGCGTTGAACATATTCATCTGATGTGCGAATAGATCGAGTTCAACTCTGGGCAGAAACGAAAACTATTTGTTAATGTGGCTCTTCAGAAAACGTATCAACGCAACTAAATGGGAACCGACTTCAGGGTCTTCCTAGAACTCGTATTTCATTTGAGTGTGTAGATGTAATACATTCATACTGGATGACAGTTTTTCCTTGTTGCCGATTTTTTAGCATTTGGTACCTAACTGTTGTTTCTGGCTGCAGCATCGTTTGAACTAATCTCATCGGACGATTCTTTATTATGACAAATTTTAGTTCAAATATTTGATCGATAAGCAAAAGAATAGTACGGTAATCATCGGTAACAAGCACAAAACTGACTACCAACAACGACTATTAACTGAATTTATTGAGATTTTCGTTGAATAGATGGACATCGACAGTGGCCAGTTAATGACATTAGGCAATTGCCATCGAAAGATTGGAATAAAAATAACGAGTTTAAAACATTACCTCCAGGATGAATGAAACATATGTAAATGCATGTGGAGACGATTTTAAAGGAGCCAGGAAAAAAGCACAATGAAGCCTGTTTATATAAATTTGTATAAAGCTGCAGAAACGAGCCGAAAAATAAGCGATTCCTCCTACTTTCAGCATGATTTATTCCCCCTTCGAAACTTGATGTGGTACGTTCTCAATTGTGTAAACTAATTCAAAAAAAATAACGGTGGGTACCACATGCTGTTTCTCAAAAACTGTCTATCTGTCATGCACACTAGTCGAAAAAAATTTGTTAATTCTTATCGGTTTCTTACGAATTTCTTATACAAGAAGTTGCACGAAAGTGATAAAAAATCGATTGGTTCCGGTAAGAAATTTATAAGAAATCATAAGAATTTTTTGAAAAGTTTTTTAATCATTTTTCAACCAGATTTTTGAAAGTAAGTCTATTTCGAGGAGCGCTTCGTGCTTTGATTACCTTGAAGCATTAAGAACACGAAGTTTTTGGGTCACTCCAGAAAAGTAACTGAGAAAAGTTTTATATATGGACAAAACCTATCCATTTTAGACTTTTGAGAAATGGAAACGTGTTTGCTGGAGCGGAGAAAAAACGTTATTGAAAGATAATATAAATTTCAGAATAGGCATAATAGCAGCTTTCCAGTCTCTCATCCTTTATAGTTTTCTAACCTCTTCTTCTTAGATTCTAAATGAATGTGGGAATAAGTTTTTTTCATTTACTGATCGTGAGATTTCAAAGAGAATGTTGATTCACAACGTCATTTTAAAACAATTAAATTAAATTTAGTAATCCATGATTTAGTGGTTATAACTCAGATTATCAAGATATATATAGTACGCAAGTTCGATCCCTCCCACGGACCATGGGTATTTTTTGTCTTTTTTTTTGCAAAACTCGCATGAAACTGGCTAAATTCAATCATCTGATTCTTTTAGATGCTTTCTAGTAGATAAAACAGTCTTTTTTAAAATTCTCACGATTTCTTATGAATATCTTATAAGATTCTTATAAATTTCTTACCAGAACCGGTCGATTCCTTAGCAGTTTTGTGTAACTTCTTATATAACAAATTGGTTTTTGACGGGATTGCGCTGAAACCCTGCTAAGATCGTGACAAGATTTTTCTGACTCTTTTTTGATTTTATCCGTGTATGTTGCGTGTGTGGGTATGTAACATGTAAAGATGATCCGATAATTTATTAATATTTAGTCTGAAGAATGAGCTTTTTTCGATGTTTTCTGGATCGATAATAGATTAGCAGTTAAAATTAAATACATTTCCTATTTGTATTCTAACAGCCCTTCAATACAGGTGACATATGAATCATGTTCAATTCATACTCTGTCAAAAAGCGAACAACTCTAATCGAATTCTTTAAAAAACGAGAAAAGAACAATTGGATTTATATATACAATAATAGGAATACCAAAAAGTTTTTTATCGATATGCTAATGTGTTTTGATTGTCAACACACAACTAAAATTGAAAATAAGAATAAAAAAGAAAAGATTTATATATGGCTTAATTTTCATTTTGACTATTTTCTTTAGATGTCGATTACGAAACGAAAAAATTTCCAAGTGTGATCACATAGAAAGTTTATTTTTTCAATAATAATAGACTCAATTTCATTTTTGATTGTGTATATTTAGAATTGAAACCTGAAAAAATCAAATTGGCTATCTTTTGTTTCGCTCATCTCACTCGATTAAATTGTCCAAATAAAAAACAAAATCGATGTGTGTGTGTGTGTGTGTGAATCTATATACTTGTCGAATAGACAGATAATATAAGAAAATGAATTTAGAATGCTCATTTTCTCTTCTTTTATTTTTTTGAATAATACTTGAAAAACAGTTTGTTTAAGCAGAAGAAGAATGAGGTGAGCTGTACTTTTAAACTAAAATAAATAATTACAGTTTTGATATTTCTTATGATTTCCAAAATCAAACGAAAAAAATAATGATTTGAAATTGATACAAGTATATGTGCAAAATAAAGAGAGTTGCTTTTATTCAAGGAACTTCAACTAGAGAGCAGCTCAAAATCGAACAAAGAAAACATAAGCGAAAACTAAAACTACTGTTGAAATTGAGTATTACAGTTAAATATTATAAATTTTGTGCAAATCGGAGCGTAGCTAAAGAGTAGTATCCTATAAGAAGCATAATTGGATTCTGTCTCTTCACTGCTCAAGTAATTTGGTACAGCGCTAGTGTCCGTCCCCACATAGAACTTTTTTAAGATTTCAAATTTATTTTCTAGCCTCATCGAGAAGCACATAGAAGATCTCAAGACTAGAGGCATATGAGATACACTTTGTCGACTACTCTTTTATTTAGCCTAAAAAACAGTTAAGGATTAACAAATTTGATCTATTGTTAGCTATAGCCGTCATGTAGAAAGGAGTGTACACATGCTCACATACACATATCAAACAGAAAACTATGGTAAAAACTAATTTCTGTTCGTTATTACTGTTTAACACTATGAAGCTACAATCGGCGATCTTCTATTTTTGTACAGTCTATAATTGTAACATTAGTGGACTACTGATATTATAATTATTTATTTGATTTGATGTATCAATAATAGTTAATTACTTTTATAATATGAGAAATGCTAGTTCTATATTTTAATTAAAAAATTATCATTTTTCTGGAAGTTTTCTAAGGGAAAAAAATCAAATAATTTTCAATTAGTTTAATACCACTCACGCACATACACATACACGCGCTCGGTTTTTAGATCTCTAGATGTAATGCTATAAATGAATTTATCAGAATTATTGTATTATATAAACAAAGCTTTCATATCGCAGATAGATATGTACAATGCTGTTCTAATATGGCTTACAAAAAAAAAGAAGAGATTAATAAAATAGTAATTTATGCTTGTTAATTAGGTGATACTTCTCTATTAGAAGGCGTTGCCGTTGTCGAAGTTGATTGTGATAAACTACTGCACAATAATGCTCGTTGTGCATAAAAAGCGTCTGTATTCAAATACGGACTATACCACAATGGACCATGTTGTAATAAACGATGAACGGCTGCTATATTTCCTTGTTCAAGAAATTCTAAATTAACCGCTGCTTGTCGTTTCCATTTTGTTCTAGAGAAAACAGAAAAAATTATATTATATCATATAAAATATTGTCAATAAGATTGTTATACCTTCTATTTTGATACCATGTTTTCACTTGTGTATCAGATAAATTTAATCGTGATGCTAATTCCATTCGATCTTGTACACTCAAATATTTTTGTCTTTCAAAACTTTTTTCTAAACAATTTAATTGTTGATCGGTAAATGCTGTTCGTGCTTTACGTGGTTTTTTAGTTTTAATTGATCCATCAGAGGCACTCGTTCCACCCAAATCAGATTCTAAAAATTAATAAAAACTTAATAGTAAATGTCATTATATGAAAATCGATTATGAATGAAAAAAATTAAAAGAACTTTACGTAGATCAAACATATTTTGTTACACTGTATCGTAGTAACGTCTTTCTACGTATCTATCTATATGTTGAAATTTTTTTTATTATGAAATGTATCAGAGTACTAAAACTCTAATTTTTGAAATTAAAAAATAATACGGCTATTTACCGCTATCAATATCGTCATTATCATCACTATCATCTCTGTTGATCAAAATTGATGATGATATTTGATTATTACTGTTAATATTGTTATTATCATCATGTTGACTTATAATTGACGATGTATCATTGCTTTCTTCTCTCAATATATCTGTAATAAAAAATGAACAAGAACGTTTTGTTGACATTGTTTTTATTTTTGGTGATAAAGGTCGATTTGTTTTTGGATATAATGGAATATATTCTAATTTTTGTCGAAATGGTAAACATTTAATTGGCGACGATGGTAATTTATGATGAAATTTCATATTGTTATACTTTGATAATGATGACGATGATGATGAATTATTATGTTCCGTCATATGTATAGTATTTTGTCTTATTTCGTTGTATATTTAAAAAAAAAAGAAAAACGGACACGATCTATTTAATAATAACGATACTAGTTAATTATATGTTTTAAAAAACTTATGAGAGGAACCAATAGTGAGATTGGAATAAATAGAAAAAAAAAATTCTAAAATGACAATTATTATTGGTGGAATTTTATCGATTTGTTCGTTCTTCGACGACAAAAAATACATAAGTAAAGTAATTAGTAATTTTTTCCCGTTCTGTTTTCTAAACGTTCTATTGACTTATAAAGTGAATTATTTTATTCGTTTTTGTATAAAAGAGAAAACATGACTGTTTCAACAAATAATTAGGCGTGACAATTTTTCTTTTTTCACTGAGTAATACAATATGACATCAACGTAAGGGTACTAATTCATCTTATTCAAGACATTGAGATTCTACGGCTTTAAATTTAGAGAAGATAAAGTTTTCAAGATTTTCATCTAAAGATGTGCTAAAAATTCCTGTCAAAATCAAAAAATTTTTTACAGGCACAATAGGACACCGCTGAGATGAAGTTTGAAACAAGAGCGTCCTACTCGGAAACTCATTTTTGTACCGTTTTTGCACATTCAGATGAAAACTTGTAGAAGACACTTTGAATGAGATTTCTATCGACTTAAGTCAATATTTCGAAAAGACTTACTTAAGGGCCCCCCCCCCTCAGAAATGGTGATTTTCGGTCAAAAAATCGGTTTTGAGATACGCACATGAAAAGATAGCCTGAAGTGTCTACTTCCAGAATCTGTATTGCTTTTGGTTACAAAAGTGATTTTTCCGGGATTTTGAGCAAGTTTTCTACGAGCGACGAAAATGGATCTCCAAATAAAGGTTTTTTCCTGGATACTTATGCAATTAAAATTTTTCTGAAAACACAGCTTTGTAGAGCAAACGTTTCTGATCAAAATAAGACTTCGCACAACTCTGTATGACCTTACATCGAAAAGTTACAGACATTTTCCTAGAAGTCATAAAATCGACTATTTCATACAGCGTTTAACATAGCGTTTTCGCTATATAAAAGTTACACCTGAAGTGCGCCCCAAGATTTTTAATAGCGGTTTGTCGTAGAGAGTTCATTCTTTTTTTGTTTAAAAGAGGAAAAAAAATACATCGACTGACCGGCGTCGATTTCTGAATTAGGTGTTAGTTTTTTGTCAAACTGAGGATTTTTAGTGAGAAGTTGAGGATTTTTTAAATCCGGAAGGCTTTTTCGGGTTTCGTAGGTTGTTGGTTGCCTGGAAAACCAATAAAGGCTTAATTGAAAAATCGGCGCCCGTCAGTCGATGTAGTTAGGTGTCTAGTTTAAAATAAAATAAACCTGAACTCTCCAGCTTGAAGTATATTAAAAAATCTTGGAACGCCGTTCAGGGTCCTTTTTGGACCTTGATCTCTGGAAAACTCCTAAACCGTAAGACTTGGAGACAAAAAATTTTTTTCATTCCAGTAACTCATTGTGCCGAACATTTATGGAAAGTTTCGTCAAGATCGGATGCACGGTGTAGAAGATAATTTCTGAGGTGGGGGGGCACTTAAGAGAGATTTTTGATGATCATGCTAAAGTTAACGAACTTATCCCTTTTTTACATAGATACTATGTTTTGATATCTATTCATAAATATCTTCCTTAAGTTAAGTTTTTCTGATAATTTTTTAAAACATGTGTGCACGCCTCTGACACATACTAGCATAAAAATATTGTGTCTATCATCTTTCTTTGCCCCGAAGGATAATAAAATCTACAAATGATGATGACGTATATGTCAAATGTACATATGTGTTAAAAAGGTGATATATCTATTGTTTCGACCAAATATATTTTGCATGCTGAAGGTTGATAAGCGCTCTCTCTCCCTTTCTCTCTCTCTCTCTCTGTTTCTATTAACATAACAATCGATATTGATCATTGTCGAAATCAATTATGAAAACAATAAAAAAGAAACGAAATGAACAATCATTATCATTTTTTTTATTCAATGTTGCAGTTAGAGTAATAATAATAATAATAATAAAAATAATGATGATGATGATGATGTAGTAATATCAAACAATTAATCGGACTGTTTTATGTTCAATGATGATGATGATTATTCGAGACATATTTTGAACAAAGAAAACCTAAACGTTTTGTCACGACTAAGTGTGTATTGATATATCAGACAGGAGTAATATTTTAAATAATATCTCTCTAAAGGCATTCAAGCAGAAAATGACCACCAATTATAATTAATTTTCTTCGAATGAAAAGAAAAGATTTAAATCAATGTGAGAAAGCAAGAGAGAGCGAGAGAGGCAGTTACACGATAGGAATTAAGATAACAAGAAATACACATGATATGAGAATTATTGAAGAAAACACTTAATAAACGGGAAAATGACTAACTATACAGCAAATTTTGACTTATCCACAGTGTGCTAGGGTTAATCAAATAGCTCTTTCGCTAATTTTAGCAGTCATCGATTTATAGACTAAATTAGTCCAATTAGAAAAACCTGATCTGTATATGATAAAAATTATGATTTTATCCTACGATTCGCATCACTCTTGTGTATATTTCTGAGTTATTTTTGAATTATCTATTTAGATTATTTTTCTTCTATCTCGATCTGTGTAGAAGACTAACGAACACATAGTATTAATGAAGAATACTCATATTATTCCTTTGCAAACTTCTTATTAAAAGTTAACTCGCTGATATATGTATGGTCTTGAGCATTTTGTAAAATCAAAAAATAAACAAAAGTAAACATTTTATGTACCATCTAAGAAAAGAAAAAAATATGCAACAACAAATAGATAAAAAGAAATGATGGACTATATTTTTAGACTCTTTGCCAATTTTTGCCAATAATTAAATTCATATATTCATGTGCTTTTATTCTCAAATGTGCAATAGAATCTGTTCCATTTTCATCTAGTGGTGAATTTGATGATGAACTAGAATTTCGATAACCATTCCCATTATTATTATTATTATTATTTGTATATAATGGTGAAATCGATCTTTGTTGCTGTAAAGATGGCGTTTGCATTGATGTACAATTATCGTTATTATTGTTTGAATAACAATTTGAATTATTATTTACCGGAAAATATGTGGAATTCATAAAACTTGGTAATGTATGTAGAGATGGTGGACCGCCAGTGTTAAATGTGGCTGCAGTCATCCATGGATCTATTGGCAAGGTAGTATTTACAATATTTGTACTTGTTGATGCTCGCAAACTGGCTAAGGGAAAATCGGGATTAATTTTCAATTGATTTTGCTCAGCTTTTTCTTGACGACGCCATTTAGCACGACGATTTTGAAACCAAACCTAGTTTTAACGATGAATAAATTTATTTGAACATGTTCGATTTTAGAAAGAGAAATGTTCCAAAAACGCTTAAGTATGACATACCTGAACTCGCACTTCAGGTAAACTAATTTTCATTGCTAATTCTTCTCTACTGTAAACATCCGGATAGTCTTTGAAAAAAAATAATAAAATAAAATATTTTAAACATGTTAGAAATTATCACTCAACATACGAGATTTTTCAAATGCTCGTTCCAGTTCGTGAAGTTGAAATGTTGTAAATGTTGTTCGATTTCGTCGATGTTTTTTCTTTTGTCTTTCATCATCGGAACTTTTTGAATCATCTTTACTATCATTTTCACTCCTACGTCGAGCTTTAAGATCTAAAATAGAAAAAAAACAATCGTACGACTAATTTCATACAAGAAGACTAGAGTCTCAATATGTTGAAAGAATAGAAACGCTATTTAGAATGGATTTTATCAAAGATGGAAACCTTTCTTACATCATGCAGTTTCCCTAGTGAATGCATTTGGGAGTGGGTACTTGTTTACTTGCAAATTTCCACGGGTACTTGAAAAGCACTTAACAAGTATTTTCAAAGAATACCACTCGATAAATACCTGAAAGCACTTGCCAGATACTTGATCTACTTGTTGAACCTTCCACAGGTACTTGGGGGGTTACTTGGGCAAGTGTGTGGCAAATGACTTGACAAGAAGATAAAGTAATTCAAGTACTTGGTTTACTTGCAAAAAAGCGCAAGAATGTTGGACAAAACTTGTGAGGGTGCTTGACCAAGTACTTGCATGTAAGTACATTCACTAGGGTTGACTTAACTGATGTAGCTTTCTGCTTAACTGAGGGAACGGTTTTACGCGTATCACTGAAAGGTACTATATCTCTTTTAGAATTTCTAAGCAATCACCGGAGTGCCTTATGTTGTTTTTAGTAATTGTTGATTTCAACGAGTTATAAAAGAAAGTCCTGCTAGACGTATCCTGCGAAAATCTATCGGTTTGGTTTTACAGCGATATTTTCAGTGATGGAAGTGTTTCGATTAGAAAGACTTGATTAATGGAACAAAAGTTTTTTTACGAAATGTAAAGTTCTACTTCTGGTAAGAATATTACCCTTAAATTTTCCCTCAATTGGAAAACCGAGTGATACCAAGATGTTCTGAGGGTTACACGAGAAAACATTTTAACCTATTTGAATGTTGTTCACTGAAAATGGTATCTTTCACTCACAATCTGTAGAAAAATTTTATCGGAAATCATCAATGAGGGAAAAAAAAGCACAAGAATTTTGTTAGGACTAGAAGAAATTCTCGTTCTACGTTTGATCACATTTTTTCAACCCGTCTATTTTTTAAAACAATATTTTCGAAATTTTCACTAACATACGATTATAGGAATAGGTATGAGACAGATTTTTACGGAAGTCGAAGACTAAATTGGCCCTATGATTATATTTTTTTAACATTAAAAATCGACTGGAGTGGTAATACTTGCTTAAAGAATTTTTATATTAATTTATTTATATTACACTTACCGTCATCGTACTCATCATGAGGATTTCGCCTTTTTATTCCCTGATTGTTTTGTATATTATAATGTTGATTATTAGGATTGAATAATGTTTGATCACCATTTTTAATTCCTAATATTGCATCAATGGAATGTGTCGATTTTGAATTTGGATCAAGTGCATCACCATCAACAAGAAGTTGATGATGATGAGATGAGGCAACAGTTATTTTATCGCCTTTCGGTAACATTTTTTTTTCTTCTAATAGTCACAAATAACCAACTAACTTTTTTAACATTTATAAATCTATTTTCTTTTTTATTAATCAAATAATTACTTGAAAATATTGTAACTAAGCTCACCTTTGTTTAATTGTAAAATTATTATTTGTTCTCTGTTCTATTCTATTTTTAAGTGTTTAAGAGCGAGAATGAAGGGGAAGAAAATAATTAGTCCAACACGAAACAATTTTCTTTTATTGAAAAAAAGAAAGAAAAAAAGAAAGAAAAAAGAAAGTTCCTCTCTAAAAATATTACGTCCCATTTTATTTTACAGTCAGTAAAGAAACATGATATAATTCGTCAGTCTGGTTATTAAACAAAAATTATACCAATCGAATTAAACAGCCAATAGACAAAAAAAAGAAAAAAAAAAAAAAGAACATACAAATTCGTTAAGATTGGCTTTTAACTATGCGAGAAAGCACAAAAATACACACATCCATCATTCGGTTGAATGAACACATACCGCCTTCTTCTCTATATTTTTTTTCTCGATTAAATAAAATGGCGTGTGTGTATGTGTGCGTGTATTTTTAGTCTATTTACGTGATTTTTCTCTATTTAAAATTGATCTGTCATAATTTAAGGCATAACAAAAAAAATATTTTATTAAGTTTATTCAAACATTAAAATGAAATCAATTGATAAGTCCATTAAATAGAAATTGATAGTAACAATATTTTGAAATAAATCGAACAGAGAAGTCAGAGATAATAGTGTGTTGATAAAAATAAATCATTGTCTATATCTGATGAAAAATATAGCTTAAAAAGAGCAGAACAATTCGAACGAATAACGACTTATCATACTCAAATAGTTAATTTCTCCCATATTAGATCTACCATAATTCTTTTTTGTAAATATTACTCATAATATTTAATACTTTTTAAGGAAATTTGTCTTTTTCAAAAATAAATTCAAAAAATACCATCTTATAATAGCACATGTCTCTTATTTATGATGATACGTTTTACCTGACTCTTGTAGACTTCTCTGATGAAACAAAATGTATTCACCAGAGAGTTTTGTAGAATAAAATGAAATTTTTGAGGTTCTTGAAAGCTATTGAATGTATTATGAGCATAATCCTTTCTTTTTCTATTTATTGAATGGATCATTATTGTAAATATGTATAAATATGTAAAATGAATACTATTTTGTTTTTATCTCAATTTATTAAATTATCTATCTATCTCTATCATATCAAATAGATTAATTGAATCAATTTCATCATTATACCATTGAGAATATACTATAAAATCATTATTTTATCAATATAGAGACAAAATTGATCAATGATTTTAAATCCAATAAGTTTGTATAATTTTTATTAATAAATTAAAAATAAAGTACTTAAATTTCATCATTCTCAATTTGTCTCTATCATTCTATAAAATTTGTAAATGATCAGATTGAAGATAACATTTGTTTTCTATTTTATTTTATTATTTAAAGTGTGTATGGTTCTTACAACTCAATTTTCTAAAATGTGTCAGTCAGTTGAGCTTGTTGTTGAATTGTGTCTAATTAAACTATATATAAATGTACTTTGAGCATAATTGTGATAATGTGATACCGTTCCATCTGTCGTTTAAGTGGCACACGAGAAGTACAGTATAACTTTCAGAACAGTTGACTTTCTTTCTTTCTTTTTTTCTTTTTTTTTTTTTTGATGTTTTATTTTTAATTAGCCATTTTTATGACAGTTAAATTCAAATGTACTCATACGACATACTGCTGTGAAGTCAATTAACTAAAAAAAAAATTTCGTCAACTTACATCTTTACTACCTACTTGAAATTCTTCTCTTCTGTCTCTTTTACTCTTTCATCATTGCAGGAAATGAGAGACATCAACCAATCATGAATAAAATAAAATAAAATAGAAGAAAAGAAATAGTGATAATATTGTCTGATAGATTATTGATTAACACGGTTTCTTTTTATCAAGCTTTTCTCACCTGATTTTGCTATCAATGCCGACTAATCTTTATGATCTGTTGACATTAGACGATATTATTGCTAAAAACTCAGTACTGTTAATGAAACGAGAACAACATCAACGTAACACCCAAATTTTAATGACATACAATTGATATGATTTTTATTGACAAATTTATTATCGTTATAAACATTTTTAACAAAGATTTATGTAGTTTCTATAAAAATAGAGAAAATTTGACGTTTACTATTACACTTTCATAATTCGAACCTATTTTAAAAAGAAAATTATCAATTTTATTTTATGAATTAAATATTTGTCTACGATATTCTAGATACATCTACAAGTTTTAAAAAAAAACAGACAACAACTTCTCGATACATGCATAAATTTAAGATTTTCATACAAATTATGTTATCGCATGTGTAAAAATAGACAACCATTTTATTTTGAAAACAAGCAATCACGCTTCAATATGGTGATATAATTATTCTTTATTTTTCTTCTTCTTCTAAAATGTGTAAATCGTCGAAAGATAGCAGCCTATAGAGAAATTTTGTGATCTTCACTCTCCTATTATCATCATTAACTTGATTAGTTAAAGCGTCAAAAGGGTGCTCTCACAAAAAAGTGAAATGATTAAGATTGACTATGTCACCATCATCATTGTTGACGATAATGTGTTAAATTAGAAAGTTCGCCTTCTAATTTCGTTAACAGGAAATAAAAAGGGGGAAAAAAAAAAAAACGAAGAAATTTTATCATTATTAAGAAGAAGAAAAAGAAAAATTTCATCATCATACAGTAGTTCTATCGTATCTAGTGAGAATTCAATTAGTTAAAAACCGGAAAAATATTTGCAAATTGCTCACTCTCTACATTTGATGAAAAAAAAATTAAATCACATCTCTGTAATGTTTTACATTCTATACTTCTTTGTCTATTTATTTTACTGCCAATAAGGAAATTGTTTTCGACATTAATTGTAATATGAAATAGCTAATAATCATTTGAGCAATCTTAATTAAATAAATGGGATTTCATTAAAATGTTTTTTTTTTTTGTTTCATATTCATAATTATTCTAAAAAGAAAAAGAGGAAAAAAAAATGAAGCGAAAAAATATAATTATGTTTAGATCTTTGTAATTGAAACATTGTCCATTGTTTCAAAAATTTTCTCAACTATCTCAACAAGCATATATCTCATAATAAAATTGAAGAAAATTGATTTTATCTATTCTAATTCTTTATATTCTATTCCCACAGGAACACTAAGACGTCTTTGTATGCTCTTGTATTTACTGAAAATTAGAAAAAAAATTTTATTTTTAAAAGCTTTATAAATTTCTTTTTATTAATAATAATCATAATAATCATAATAATTCTTTTTTTGACAATAAAAGTAGGTTAAGCACATTGAATGAAACTGTATAAGAAGTAGTTTAGAATGAATTGGTTTACAATCTAACTTGAAATCCGATTGAATATGCCTTTTCAAACTTTTTGAATACAAAAGATTAGATTATAAAATGTTAAATATTGTCATGATTGTATGTCACAGTATTCATTGAGATATACTAAATTTTAGCAAACTGAAAGTGGACATTTTTTTTTGTTTTTTTATTCAGCTAAAAGTACATTTAAACAGTCAACAAAGTGAAGATTTAGGTACTTATCTTACGTTTTAGTTTAAAGTCTAAAGATAAAAGCCATACTTTACAATTAAGTATTTTTTATTTTTTTGTTGAAAACTTGGTTTTGTGTCTTTAGACTCTCCCCTTATGAAACTGAGAATCTTTTCAAACATACTGTCGGATGATCTTCAATATGAGGAATATGTTAAGTAGTTAACCACAGACTGTAGATTTTAATATAAAAAGTTTGATTTGATAGGCGAAACGAATAACCATAATACATGCATTTTTTTTCGAAGGTTATGTAGTTTAATAGTTCTATTTAAATATGACAATTTTATACTAAAATTTTCAAATGATCAGGTCAAATTAACTACAATGCAGGTAAAGTTTTTCATAGAATACACCTGTATACGTTATATGTGCTCTTTGTGATTATATTTCACGATGAACAAATTTAATCTGAATCACGCAAACTAAACATTTTTCCTTTTTTATACGTCTTTTTATGTAATTAGTTGAAAATGATTAAAGAATGACACTAAATTGCCACGGAAAAAAACAATTCATGTCACGCAATTTGTAACTTTCTCTATTCTTATCGTTTTACCATCGTTAAAAGTAGATTATGACGCACATGTGTAGAGGAAAGAACATAATGGTCTATTAATTAAACTTAAAATTTTAGTCATCTATTTTTAAAATATATTATTTTATTCTAAGTAAATAATTAACATTCATTGTTTTTACACTGAAAATTTATCTAAATCTGTGATTATAATATAAAAAAAATGTTGAACTGTGTAGCTTGTTCAAAAAATAACTTAAAATATTTTTATCAATAACGGAGATCATTATTTCAATAACGAACACATTAGTAATAAAGACTACGTTGACTTAAACTGATTAACATTTTATTTCAATAGATTTTCTTTTGTTCTCTGTATTCTATACAAACATATTTTTAACTATCATGTTTTGATTGCTCAAATATGGTACAAAATGAAAGAAGTTTTTCCTTCTGATCAGTTTTTCCGTTCACATTTGGAATTAAAATTTTTGACATTTTACATATTGTGTTTAAGTTTGAATATCATTATTCTTGAAGTAGTATGTACCTGTTGAATTTTAGTGTAATCAAAAGATGAAAATGTTTGTTAACCAAAAAAACGGAAAAGTTTTGAATGATTCAAACTATAGGACTGATGTGGTAGACATAATAATTTTGTAAATCTTCTTTTTATTATATGATCAAAATTAAAATTAAATCTTGTCAGTTTGTTCTCTCAAATCGAATTAACCATATTTCAGTGGTACAACGACTTTTAAGTTTAAAAAGATCGACAGGTGTGCTGAACATTTTGTGCTTAGATAAAAAATGTTTTCAACTATCATATGCAAGAATAATCAAATACTACTTTAGTTTGAATTGTATCTTGTTTTCAAGTCATCTCTTTTTTAGAAAAAAAAATTTATTCACAGTTGATAGGCAAAGAAAAGGTTTCGAGCGGAACATTGAAAACAACTTTCTTATTCGGTCAAGACTCAAATTTTATTGCTCTATGACCGAATATCTCGTAGTTCCGTCATCACTATACTTTAAAATATAATCCAATTATAGTCTTTTTCAATAAATCAAGAGTATGTTACATGAGTGCATTGAGAAGGGTCTTCATAAAGCTCGAAATACACAAATCTTAATCATAGATCCTGAAATCCAAAGGCATGAGAGATTCACAATTTTGACAGAAAAAATTTATTTTATTCAACATTCTTTCAGAAATTTCAAATATGAACAAAATGAGATGAGTATCTCTACTACAGCAGTTATTTTGAAACAATTTTCCTATGTTCCATCGTTTCATGACCTTTCTTTACATCATTCTAACCGAGAGTACAGATTAATGTCATGTTAAATTCTATTTCTCTTTAAGAAGCGAATAAAAGTTTTTTACGCACGATATAGAACGAAGAAAAGCCTCATTTGGTACACTTTTGGTTGTTATAATACTTTTTGGATGACTCGCGGGATCAAGCGATAGGATGGAATTATATCGTGAACTTGATGTACGAGAAGGATGATCTGTCAAACTAACGTTTGATTCACGTTTTCCTCGCAATCTCAACAGAGAAGGACGTTGTTCAACACTTGCTCGTTTAATGGGATCAGATGTTCTTTGATAAGATGATGACATTTGAATCTCAATTACGGATAGTAATTGCTGCAAACTATCTTCCGATGTTTTACCCGTTGAAATTAATGGAAATTGTTTGTCAACTGTTGACGGTCGTTTATTCATTGATACTGGTGTATTTTTTTTAATCGGAGGGATTGTGGTTGTATTTGTTGTTTTATGCAATTCTTTTTTAATTGCTGTGTCCACTTTGTTATCAGAGCTCTGATTGGCTAATGTCAAGGCGGAGAGACCTAAAAGATGTTTAAATAGATCTTAGATTGATTGCTTGAAGGCTGAGTCTCTTATAAAATTTAGTCACACGAACAAAGACCTACATATTTGCGTGACCACTGTTGTTCGATACTGGTTTCTGATTTCTGTATTATTTTATCACAATCGTTCAGTTCGGCTATTAGTGCTAGTACAGTTAATTTCGAACCTTGATAGTGGGCGCTGTCTCTCGAACAGTCCAGAACGTATTTTCTATCTGTTTTGCTGTTTTTCGTTCTGAAGGTTTTTAATTAGATGTCCTGTGAACAATTTTGAAACGTATGAATGAAAAATAGTATGGTAAGCGTTTGAAAATAAACTATACTTCATTTTTCAACAAAGTCTTTTTTCTTTAAATCTAAGAATTCAAATTTTTTTATAAAAAATTGGTTTCGATTCACGTCAATATTGGCACTGACGGCATTTGATACTATAGTTCTATACAAAATTTATACAAACGATTTGTTTTTAATGCTTTTAGGTCGATTATAATAGTCAGAACAAATCCGAAACATGATTTGAATAAACTGAAAAAGCTTAGAATAGAACCAAGGAACGACGTGTATGCAATTATCATTAAAATTTGCGGATATAGGATTTCTAGGAAGCCAAGTCTCTCGATTCATTCGGAATATTTTTGCATGCAGTACAGAACAAACTTGAGACAGCAAAATGAGATGTGTCCGAGGCGATTCATTTTACGAAAGATCCAAAACAGAGATCCGCATGGGTCGAAAATTTTTGGTCCAGCCCCGGCCCGATGAAAGTTTCCAGACCAGGCCCGGTTCGGTCCAACCAAACATAGAATTTATCTGGCCCAACCCGACCACTTTTTAAAATTTTCGGATGCCAAGCGTAATTTTTTCATTATTAGTTAAACGAAGTCATTAAGAGAGCCTTCACGAGGAACCAGTCTAGGTACCACCGTAAGAATGTCCGCTGGCAAATTCTTTTTCTTAATTATTTATATGTTATTCGAAAGAGCATTCAAAATGACTACTAATCCCACAATAACTCTTTCTGAAAGTGTTTTGCTAAGAGACTAGAGACAAAACATTCTATTGGGTGTCGACGATTAATCGAAAAAACGTGAATTTTCACTAATCTTTGTATTTTTTGATTAGTCCGATGACTGCTGCATGGCTCATTTGAAAGAGAGATGTTTACTCTATAAGATCATATATTTAGACATAGTAATGTGTTTAGCTATCTACGATTAAATAATAGACACTAAAAAATTTCATATTTTAAAATATGCATTTTTTCCAGTATTTTTTAAAAAAAGATCACGCATACGGCAGTCCCAAAATAAATCTTTTTCGTAGAGTAGACAATTCTGCATCGATTCATATACAACAGGACATTTTAAAACACGAGCATGATGTACTTTTATATCAAATATTGGAGATAAGTATCGGTTTCATCATTTTTTTACTTTTCTAAATTTTGATACAAATGTCAAAGATCTGGACATACTATATTTTTTGAGTCATTACAGATGTAGAGCAAACATTTTCCTACAAAGTGAGACGTTGGCGAGCTCGTTGCGATGTCTTTTTATGGTTTTACACACGTTTTACCACGAGCACTATATTTAAGGTCGATTTCCCACTGGTTTTGATTTTAGTTTCGGCAAAAAAGTTCACGTTTTTTCGATTAATCGTCGACCCAGTAGAATGTTTTGTCTCTAGACCCTAACAAAACACTTTCAGAAAGAGTTATTGCAGAGTTAGTAGTCATTTTGAATGCTCTTTCGAATGATATGTGAATAATTAAAAAAAAGAATTTGCCAGCGGACAGTATGTTCGGTGATGTGGCGGAAGCTCTCTTAAGATGTCACATAACAGTGACAATACTCTTTCTCGGTACTGAGTATACATATAAATTACAAATCTACGCATACTTAAAAATTCTGAGTTTGACCCGGTCGGAAAAAAATACTTTTCGGCCCAAGCCCGGCCCGTGCTGATCTCTGATCCAAAACGCATCTTTGATGTTTTCCTGTTGATTTTGCTGGTTTTAACAGATTAAAATCTTTCATACTTTGAACTGTATGTAAAAGTATTCCGATTGAATCGAGAGACTTGGCTTCCTAGAAATCCTATATCCGCAAATTTTAATGATATCTGTATACACATCGTTTCTCGGTTCTAAGCTTTTTCAGTTTATTCAAATCACGTTTCGGATTTGTTCTGACTATTACAATCAACCGAAAAATGTTAAAAACAAATCGTTTCTATATTTTTTCACAGGTCTATATTTCTAGCTTCAGGGTCGCAAAATTGGTATTGAAAGTAGTATTATATATGAAAAGAAACCCGACACGACTGCATTTTACTTACCCATTTGTTTTCTTAATTCATCTTCATTTGATATTCTACTCATTAATGTACGTAATGACGCCACTGTCTTCCAATCATTGATTGATTTAGCTTTCTTAATTCTTCTCTGTAATTGTTCATACCAATCGTCGGTAGATGGTGACTGACGAGTATTTATCGTACCTATCATTTCAAATGTATTTGCAGAATTAAGTTCACTACTTGGTTCAGTAAATATATCATTATTATAATAATTGAATGTTTTCAAAGGATGTTTTGATTGATAATCATCACCTATTGTTGAACGAATAAATGATGAAAATGTAGTAACTGGTGGATGTTGTTCATCGTTCGAATCAATTGATGAATGAACAATTAATTTTGATTTTTCTTTTAAATAATTTTCAATTGTATTAAAACCCATTTTTTTTGCTAACATATCGGGTGTATTTCCATCATTATCTTCAATATTAAATTTAATACGAAATTTTAATAAATATTGTACAATTTCTTTAATTAATTCAAAATTTCCATGTTCACATGTATAATGTAGTGAACATTGTCCACTATGATCTATTTTTAAAATATCAAGTTCACCTGGGTACATTTTTAATAGATGTAGTGCTTCTTGTGTACAATTTAATGTACACGCCCAATTGAAAACATTTTTATCATTTTTATCACACATATTAGGATTAATATTATACGAAAGTAATAGAAGAAATAATTTTAATCGTCTATTATCATATGTTAGTTTTCCTTTTGAACTATATTTCAAAGTTGTTACTAACACATTTTCACCCGATGAATTACAAACATGAATATTAAAACCATGTTCAACATAATAAACAACTTTATTTATCTGACATTGTTCAATAGCTTGAATTAGACAACGATTCGACGTAAACATTATTGTAGAAAATAAATATTTATTATCATTTATTATCTATAAGTAATGAAATTTAGAAGAAATAAGAAACTTTTAGTCAATATACCTTCTTATTGAATCTATCGTCCAAAAATCATTTAATAGTGGAAATTGACTGTATTTCAAAATATATTTTATTTTCTAGAACTTTTTCTGTCTTTTTTTTTCTCTCTCTGATTCCCTTTTTTTTCAATTATCGTTGATAATATTTATTTTTTTAACCAACACGAGTATCTAATTTTATTATTTAATTGCTAATAAGACATCGCGTAAGTGTCTGAAGTCTATAAAATTATTTTCTTCTCATGATTATGAAAAATATTATTAAAACGACGGCAAGATGGAATAATTATGTAGATTATTTTTATACAAACGAAGCCACATTTTCATATTATCAATAGTATAAAGAAAAAAAACAATTTTTGACGTGAAAAAATAAATTTTTTTCACTTTTGGCTTCCTTTCACGCTGTATCATAAATGATAATTCTCAATTCACTTGGTAGAGTGAGTGTACAGTAATGATCTTATTGTCATTTCTAACAGTTATGCAATAATGCTGTAATTATATCAAATAATATTTGTGATTCTGTGTGTGCTAAAATAACATTTTTCAAAAGTTTATCTCCTATTAGATTTGTGATATAAAGACAGATAAAAAATGACTATGACCTTGTTTTTAATTACACAATAACGTCAAAATTTGAATTATTTGTTAACAATTTTGAATTTATTATTACTATCCATTTTAAAATAGAAAATCCATTGATATCTTTTTAATAATTCGAGAATGAAAGAGTTTAGGATTTTATCATTCGATAAACAAGACTTGAGAGCACCTTTTTTAAAAAAAACAAAAACTAGCATATTGTTTTTTAAAATAGAATGTAGAGGAAAGTTGCATAGATGTGGCCACAATTCCCTAAGAACTGTTCTTCACTACCGTGAGTTGACCTCAAAATTATGCGAAACACAGGTAATCGGGCATGTACTGTAGTGGTCATATCCCCCCCTCAAAAAAAACCTCAAGAACCTCACGAAAGCTTATCAGAAAATAATCAAATTTATTTTGTTTTTATTAAAGAATTAGAAACTTCATATCTCGTTCAAAAACTATTTGAATCTTTTGAAATTGTCCGAATGTATTTAGTTTCATGTGATACGCAGAATTATGTCATTAAGAAACCATGATAGACCTGAAGTTTGAGCAGATATCCCAACTTTTTACTAATCTTACTTCTGTATAGACATAGTGTCATATAGTGTCTGTTTAATTTGTGGTGGTGTATTATATAAGAAATATTCTATCATAGTAGGTCGTTATGGCTTGTCCACGTAACGTGACACTTCGCTGATCAAGGTTTTTTTGAATTTTTTTCATCAAAAATCGATAGAGGCACATCATTAGACGCAGCTTTTCATGCTGATCACGAATCTGACTTTTTTTTTGAAGAAAAAATTAATTTTCAATATAAAAATTTTAGTTTAAAATTTTCAAAAACTTTAATTTCAATTTTCTGACATAGACATTTTGTTCAAAAAGTTTTAAAAACATACCATTGAATAGAGAATTCAATTCTCTACAAAATGGCTCATTTTGTTTTGAGTTCTATTTTTCAGTCGAGACACAGTGGCTGCTTGAACGTTTCAACTTCCACCTTGATCTGAGAGCCTCAGAGAATTTTTTGAACTTTATTTTCAACTGGAGTCTTTCCAGGAAACCTAGAACTACACAGATTATAAGTATGAAGCTTTTTGAACAATCTTTATTGCCTAAAAATGGTGTGACAAAGAAGTGTGTTACACCGTTACGAAAAATGCCACTGCGTTACATTTGTTTTTTGCATTTTATACCCAAGCAAAAATAGTTGGATGAAAACTTTTTTTATGGTTAAATAGCTCGTTCGGTGTTCTACAGAACTGACTCTTGAAACTTTTCAGCTGGATAGATACTTTTGCAAGAAATTAGAGCTTTATCACTAATTCTCAAATTTAGGGCCTTTTTATGTCATGCCGTTACGCACTGAAGAAACCTTTCTAAAAGGTCGAGACTCGAACAGAAATCACATAGCCATCTGTTCAGAAAATCAACAATCAATTTCCTCAACAAAAGAAAAAAACTATTAATCATAAAAAGTGGGATATAATAGAATTCGTCTGTTAACAAAGAACAGTTCAGTGGGAAATGATAAACGTGTATTATTGTGAATGATGAATGAAATCTTCAACAACAGGTTTGTTTATAATCATAGAAGTATCTGTGTGAAAAAGGACTTTCATTTTGTGTAAATTTTAGAAACTTGTATTCGATTATAAAAGACAACATTATTTACATGATCATTTTCTCAACACAAGCAAATATTAGAAAGAATAGTACGCTTTTTACAATATCTAACTATGTCTAAAATCTATTTATATTATTTTGACAAGAATATAAATTCTTTTTTACATAGTACATCGTCTATACTCCTTCTTTAAGCTTTTCCCACCCTTTGTGACGCATAATGTGATAGCTCAAAATTCTGTTTCGATCGCACTTATTTTTTACCTCCATGCACAAAGACACGTTTTCAGGACTTCAGCAAGTTTTCTAGGCTCTTGACGAGAAAGAATAAGCAGAAAAGTGGCATGTTCAGCTCTTTAAAAACTCTTCTTTTTAAACTTGCTCGCTCTCTTCTAAAAAGTATTGAGCGAAAAACAAAAACAACCCGAAAGCTTTTTTCAAAATACTTCTCATAGACTCATAGAATCTTCCCCCTCTTGAAATTTCCTAAACTCGCTTCTGACTTAGCATAGGTTTGCAGAGTGAAATACAAAAAACCTACTACTGTCTTGCTCTATATGTGCCTTAAGTTCATTTTAAAACATTACCTTCCAGTATCTATCGAGCCTGGGATTTTCAGGCAATACAAACAGCTCATTTAGGTCCTTACTTAACCATGTCTCCTGAATACTGACAGAAGGCCTCGAAAAATTTTGTAACTACGGTTTGTTCTGCACAACTAAAACCTAAAAACTTCGTTTTAGATTGATGTGACATTGTATTGACCAGGATCGGTTGAGTAGGCTTAATAAGAAAGACACATGATATTCGCACTTTCCATTTTAATGATTATACGACTATTTTTGAGAGCGTGACCAAAGTTAGAGAGAAGAAAGATTTATTTAAAAAGAATGATGATATAAAAAAACATCTTTCCTCTAATCTATAATTCTTTAAAAATGGAGAATAACCTATACAGAAAGAAAAACACGTTTCAATACACAGTAGAGAAGAAAACAACAATATATTGATGTATGATGTATGTGCAATACAGATGGAATGATGATGTTACAGTAATAATAGAAATCTAGTGGGAGTTAAAATAAAAAACTAGTGAAAATTCAAAGCATTAATTAACCTAGCAACAGTGATTCAATCATAACTGAAGCAACAATTAGAGCTACATTCGCCAAGAGCACAGACTCGCCTCAGTAGCAAAGCAAAAACATTTTAAAAAGTAATATTCAACTGTTTCATTTGTTTTACAGTGACTGCACAGTGGACTAGTAGAGTAATTTTCCTCATATTAGTTGGGCAGAAAAATAACTACAGTCCAACGGATCCTGTTCATATTGATTATAGTCAGATATAAATGGATCCGATTCGATTGTGTAACCGACTTGCGGAAATGAGATTTGAGCGAAATCCATTACATTACAAATTCTAGTAGATCCGATCGAACATATTTAACACGGGTGCCTAGTTTTATGAAAAGATTGTTAAATTTTTCCGCGAAAGCTGTTGAATTTTGCTTCTTTTTTTCTAGCGCTTGCGTTATAACGCAATTATTCACTGGTAGGAGTTTAGCTAGTGGCGTCATCTGATATTTTGACTTTCAGAAGTATATTATCGGTTCAACTAGACTGCTTCTACGCAGCGCTCTGCTTTTACAATAAAACTATGTGTGATTTGAGTTGTTTACTAAGTGCATTATTATGTTGATTGTTCTACTGTATATAGTACCTGTGCTTCTTATTCTCAGATGTTTTGGAAAAACCAAAAAATTCAGATTTATTTACCACTTAGTTACCAAAATCGCTTTCAGAATTGCTTTCAGCCGATAATCTTTCGAAAAATTATGGACTAATAAGAAATACTTCTAGTTATTTGTTTATTTATTTATTTCTAACAGTAAAAAGTAGGTTTATTGTTTGTCTATTTGTTTATTTTTATTTATTTTTTAATTCACATGCTACTAGCTTGCTCAATTGGAATTGAATAACTTTCACATAAAGTAAAGGTTTGCTCTTGGCTGACAAGGAAGAATACGTCAGATTTGAAGTAATTAATGATTTGAAGATTTTCTGCAGGCGAAGGAGAAACGGATACAAGAAGGAGATGCTGCATATTCTCTTGGGTTGTCTTCTTAGTAAAGTAGTAGTCGTATATTGTTCCATGATATCTCTCTACTAGTAGGTACCATGCACATATTCTTGTGATCTTCCCCGATGCGACTCGTTCTTGACAGCAATTTTATTTTCAAGTTCGATTGTTGGATTAATTCGGTTAACTACATGTTGAATTGAATTAAGTGTTACTAACAACTGATGGCTAACTTTGTTTGCTAAGAGCGATCGTAAACCAGAATAATTCTACTTTAAATTAGCACAGTTTATTCTCTAGTCGTATCTAATCTGCTTTCATTATAGTGCCGAGAGTAGAATGTACTTTCATTCCTAGTAGAAAACTAGGATATAACTTATATTTCAATGTACTATATATACTTGTGAATAAAATTTTGTGATAGATACTTTGCTTTGTTCAATTTTTCAGGCAATGAAAAACAAGTTTTCATCTGTTTTAGGTCACGTTCGCTCGCTATCACACACACACACGCACTCAGCAACATTTATCTTGTATTCTAATCATTGTGCTGTATTTAATCATTATATTTAAACATTCAGTTATTATTCTTTGCTGTTTTTCATCTGTCTGGAGCCCTAAAACAGTGTATCATCAGTTTCTTTTTGTCGGTTATTTTACAAAGGTAGATGTTTGGATTTTAGGTCTAACATTGTCAAGCCTAACTGATTTCTTTATCACATAATTGTCAATTCTTAGTTTTTTTCTTTCAGCTTTTTAATCGTGAAGAATGTCCACAGCAACATCGACACAACCACTCAACTTTGGACCAGAATGGCACGTGAACTTACATCATAACACTATTTTTGCATTATTGACGTTCATTTATTTTAGGCTTCGTGTATTATCGACAGGTGAACATTCAACTTCTCCCAATTCTTCTTTGTCTTCCACATCGAATGCAACAAATTCTGTCTTCAAATTTTCTGCCGCAAAATATCGCTACTCAAAAGAGGAGATATTATCATTGAGAAAGTCTGTTACCGAATCGATATCAGATGAAGTTCGAAATGAAATAATTGAAAATTTAAAAGATGTTGATTCCGTTTATCGACCAACAATTATTGATCCACTTTCATTAACGACACCAACCACAGAAGAACTAGTAAGCAAGAACTAGACGTGTATAAGAAGCAGAAACTGTTAATTGTGTATAATTTTAGCTTCATCTGAATTCTGTAACAAGTTTTGTGTCTGGAAGAACGAGAGATGGAAATCGTATGGGTGGAAATCAATCGACTGGAACTACCGATGGCGGACAACGACGAGGGGGACTACAACAAAATGGATCAAGTAGGGGCGGTCAAAATGGCAGCAGAGGAAGAGGTAAAAAGATCCTTTTTTCTTACCACGTTAAACGCAAAGATCTAATCAAAATTCCTAATTCTTTTTTAATATATCTTTTTGATGTTTAGTAGCTGAGACTGTATCTAAACTTTGTTTTATGTTTGTTAAGGACGTGGCAGTGGACAGAATGATGGATATTCGAATCGAGGCGGCATCGGAACTTCGGAAGATGTTGAAGGAGATATTGGAAGTTCTTATGGAAATCGTCCTGTTAATAATTATTCCAGACAAAGATCATACGAAGATCGGTATGCTCCGTTTTGTTATCATCATTAGAAAAATGTCAATTTTTCCTTGTGTCTTGCAGTGATCAATCTCAACAACAACAAACATTTCGTCGTGGTGGGAGTGGTTTAAATCGTCAACAAAATGATAGTGGCGGTTGGAGACGACCTCGAGAACAAAATGATTTTCCGCCAGAGGGGCTTGAAGATGAGGAATCATGGGATGAGCCACAAGAACATGCAGTTAACAGTACATCGTCATGGACATCTTCGAATAACAGAGGATCTGGTGGAGGAATGCGTCGCCAACAAGAATCACGAACAAAATCAGATGAAAAATGGGGTGATGACAAAAGTATGTTTCGCTGTATTTGTCTCACTTCACAAAAGTAAGACAAAATATCAAATAACTTATTTTACATTTTAAAGATAATTATTATGGTGGCGACACAAATGGTAATAATCGCGGTTGGAGATCTGGTGGCCCGGGCTCTGAACGGAGATATGATGATCGAAATTCGGATTCAACGGATCGTGGAGGGTAAATTCAGTTAATCTTTGTTAGAAGCATAGAATTTGAATTCTGTATTTGTTTTAATAGACTACGTCGTGTGCCTCAACGAGTACAACAGAATATCACTAGAAGACCGGATCAACAAGATCGTATGTATTTCTTTGGCATTTAGAAATGTTAGTTGCGCTTATAGAGAAGAGTTCCTATAAATTTTTCTGTTAGTAATAAGGGAAAAATTTGGCATGACCATTGTTTTTTTTCTTTAGGTATGCCTGAATGGATGGATGATGGCGAGGCAGATGGAGGAGGAATGACATTTGACCAAGGAACATTTATATCGACAAAAGTACGTTTATTCTGTTTAGCAACTTTCATTTTCTCATAACGCTGTTAATTCTATTAGCCTCAAGAGAAACCATCAGTAGCATCTCTGTCTGAGAAAAAATCAACAACAACGTCTACAACTCAAAATGATAACCATACCAAAGAAACAACAAAAAATAATCTTGAACGAAATGTAAATTGGTTTTATTTGTACTATTTTTAATGACTTCATGTTTCTTTCTTACAATTTTTCAGATACAATCGTCAAAGGAACAAGCTGAAGTGGAGAAAAAAGTTATTCCGCTAACACCCGCTGTTTCAATTCCGTCTACGATGGAATTAACAAAAAATCCAGAATCAGAACAGCAGCAACCAAAATTAACAGCTGTTACATCATTAATCAATAATACCCCAATACTACCAGTTGTAGTAGAGAATGAGGGAAATAAATTTACATCTATAGGTACGTGGAAGCTGTAGGATGGAAACGACATCTAGAATCACTGTATATTCCAGTATTTAGAAGCTAATTCTTTATCGAAAAAATGCTGAAAAGATGATTGTTATATAAAGGATACATTCTGTAATGAAAAATGCTGAAAAGCTAAGGATTTATTCTTCGAAATAGTTTTTTTCTGTTATTAGTGCACTGAAAATAAATTTTCATTTTCCTTTTAGTAAATCCACCTGTCAAAATACCTATTCAAACAAAACCAAATATAAATTGGGATGAAGATGCCTATCAGCCGGCTGACATCGCAGCGAAGGTTATTGAAGCGACGCTGGCAGAGGTAAGACGCTGATACAGGAGACCATGTTACAGTATTAAAATCAGATTAAATTATCTGCAGGATATATATATTTATTCTCTACAGAAATCAGTTTTGTTTTTGCATACAGAAGTTATATATTGTTGATTTTTTCTGCAATTAGTAAAAATGTAAGCTTTTTTCATCTATCACACTTATCTATGTTCATGCACTGAAAAGCTTCTTAATTGTAATACTGCACCATCCACTCGATTACAAAAGTGTGCAAAAATAACCAGCTTCGAATATCACGTGAAAAAGATTCTATTTTCCATTTGTTTTGTTTATCGATCTTTACTGCTTACGGCCAGCATCCGTGATCAAGAGGTTTTCATCAAATTGCAGTTATTTTTAGTTTTTTTATGCGTTTCAGGATCATGACTATGTTCCTTCAAGTTATCTTGCCGATGTCAATTTGAAACAGTGGTATTATAAAGATCCTCAAGGTAATACTCAAGGACCATTTTCGTCTCAAGATATGGAACGATGGTTCTCAGCTGGCTACTTTACAATATTATTACCGGTTAAACGTATTGGTGATATGCATTTTACAACCATTCGAGATTTAACAGAAAAATTAGGACATTTACCATTTACAACTGCAAGTGGCACAGTTCCTTCTCTCGTCACAAAACAACAGCCTGTCGCCATCATTGAACAACAACAACAACAACAACAGCAACAACATCGATCGTTACTAGAACGAATGCAAAATAATCCTTCGAATCAATCGGGTACAACGTTGAATACAGCAACTCACACACTTGGTCTTCAGCAACAATCATACCAACAAAGACCATCATCACAGCCTCAGATACCGGAACATTCACTATTGTTCAGGTGATGAAAGCTTTCTTTCGTGAGTGAACACTCTGTTTACAAGTAGCGTGAAGAGATTGCGTTTCCAATAGTTGAGCGAACAACGGTTTTAGTAGCGACACACTATCACGTTAGAACGCTGTCAGATGTGGTCATGCAATAGACTGACGTTTCTACAACAGATTATTAGTTTTTATTATGTATAATTCACTTCTATAAAAAATTCGCTCAGACCAATTCATCTTTTTTTTTTACTTTAGACATCAATCATCCGTACCAGATGGGAATCATCCTGATTTGACATCACCCTCCTTATTTTATTCTTCACAGTCACCATCTTCATTGTCTTTTCAACCATTTCTACAACACCCACACATACAAAGTCAAATTTCATCTTTTTTATCAGCAGCTAATGTATCCGAACCAAATATAGCAGCTTCGTCATCAATTCCACAGCCAACAACCAATGTATTACATCAACGTAGTTTATCAGCAATACCAGTACCACCTTTAACAAGTAATCTATTGTCACAAACTCAACAACAACAGCAACAACAACAACAGATACCACAAACTCAGTCATATGTTCAAAATCGAGTACAGCAAGGCACTCAAGAACAACAGCATGCAGGCATGGATAGGAATTACATATTTAAAACTGAAAAGGGACTTCTCGATTTAACTAAACAAAGTTAATTCAACTTTTTTACGAGTTGTCTTGTCTCACTTACTGCTACGCGAATGATATCTGTACGCTTGTGCCAATAATGTTTTGGCTTACTTTTTAGGTCTACAAACGGGTCCGTCTGCAGATTTACTTCAAGAAATTCAACGACGTCTAATTCTTGGTCAACAACACCAGCAAAATTTATTTTCTTCCTCGGGCTCTTCTCAGCAACAATATGTACAACACACAGCCCCCGATATTGTTCAACGTTTAGAAGAAGCAATGAAAAATCATGAACAGCGTGAAAAAGAGAAACAAAAACGTTTCGACGATGAAAAACGACAAATTGACGAAGAAAAAAGGAAATTAGCTCAACAATATGAAGAATTCAGATTAAAACAACACTTAGAAGAAGAAAATAAAAGACAACAGCAAATAATGATAGAGAAAGAATTACAACGCCAACAAGAAAGTAAAAAACGCGAAGATAATCAACAAAAAAATTTATTAGCCGAACAAATGAAAGGCATGTTAAAACAATTTGAAGAAAAAAAACAACAGCAACAGCAACAGCAACAGTCGTTGTCATTATCTTCACCTATCCAACAACAGCAAAATTCATTTTTAACAACTATCAAATCGCCATCACAAAAACTACAACAGCCAGTTGCGGCGACCATATGGCAAAATCTACCAGCTCCTGCCACTGTTGATCCAATGTTAGCCTACCAACAATCGTATGAATTTCAAAAACAGCAACAGACAAAAATCGAAGCGCAACAGTAAATGAGCATACTTTCTTATCTAGTCTTATCTATCTATGTTTTTATTTTAGAGCTGAAAATATTCGACGTTACGAAAATCAATTGCAACAATCACATCAGATACAACAACATCAACATCTGTATCAAGCACAACAACCATCTATTCATCATACCCAATTTAAATTACCTGAAACAACTAATTGGGCGAGACAAACTTCGAATGATGCATTTCAACATAAACCACAAATGAATTTCGTTGACATTCAAAAAGAAGAAGAATTAAATTTAAAAAATCAAGTAAAAAGATTCTTTTTTGTTCATATCTTGCATACAAATTATCTGTTAAACTTTATTTCAGCCCAAATCCGAACCAGAACCAATTTTTCAACGATCAAGAAAGGACCAACCACAAGTACATAAACCGAATTCATGGGCACAAACGTTATTTTCATCGTCATTATTAAACGAATATGAACCGTCTGAAAATGTGCATCAATCTTCACCTTCAGCCTCTGATGCTACAACATCCAATATTCAGAATTACAATCAACAAGCAACATCTGCGGTACTATCCATTTTAAATATTAATGTATGTTGTGGACCGTATCGTGTCTTGTCGTTTGCTTGTGTTTAATTTTGCTTTGGTTGAATGTTTTCGGTTCATTAACAAAGTGCTGTGTTTTAAAACGCAAACGTTAAATCGAATCAGGTTTTTGCCATGTGCATTTGTAAATTACGTGGTAATTCGTTAACTAGTAATTGTATGACATCTAAGTGTCATAAATGTTGCACACTTCTACTTTATATGCTTTGCTAACACTTTGAACATGTTTTAGTCTTATTTTTTCTTTTACTGTGATAAACGATAATTACGAGAAGTGTTTCTTAGCCATGGTGAATATTTTGAACGTCGCATATTTTTCTCTCGTATTTATTTTAAATTTAAATAATCAGAAGGCTTCTCTAATATATTTGACAGAGTAAATTAGTTCATACTGCTTCTGATTATCCATACAAAAACAAAAAAATACATGTTGATAATCAAGAAAAAGTATGTTTTGTGTAGCGCAATTATCATCTGCTTTGACTATTTATCGTAGAAGTCAATTATATTTCCAATGGTGATTTTTGATAGTTATTTCATACTGATTTTCACCTTATTTAAAGCTTTCTACAGCTTTGAGTTTATTCTAATTTCTTCATGCTTGTTGTGTCTAGCGTTAAATGTTTTTTATATATACATAGAGTGGTATTATTTAATGAACAATTAGCATGACGCTTTTTAAGTCTAATTTCCTGTTTTATCATTTTTTTTAGCCAAAAGCTAATGAAAAACGGGATCATATTAATCAACGTTTATCTCAACCTATGGGATCCGGTTCAACAAAACCAGCCTGGAATACCACTATGATACCCACACAAAAATCATTACACGATATACAAATGGAACAAGCAGCGTCAAATCAACAACAACAACAACTCGTAAGTTTTAGCAAACGTAACAGACGTTTATTGTTCTGTAACTTCTGGTAGAATCCTTTACTGATTCTTTTCATTTAAGAACGAATTATCATCATCGAATCAGAAACAACAGCATCAACCTACTTTCGGTCAAATTGGAACGAGTTCTGGAGGATTCAGCTTTTCCTCGGTACCTCAGACTGTTCAAACATTAGGAACAACATCATGGGGAGGCATATTCGAGCAACCTCCACATCAACAACAACATCACCAAGCAACCTGTTGGGAAGAACAATTGAATACAAAAAAATTTAAGTAGGTTTAATTTTTTCTGGCGATATATCAGTATTAACAGATGACCCATTTTTGTTACGCACCGCTTTGATAAATACGTCATTATGTGCTTTTTTTAGTTCATCATCAGCTCCATGGACGGAATTAAGTGTATCATCATCGCCATTATGTCAGACCAATCCGTCCCCGTCGTCGGCTCGCAATGGTGAATTATCTAAAGTTGAAAAGGAAACCAAAAATTTGTTTGCTACTCCACGTAGTATTGATGCATTGTCCAAATGGACACAAGCTCAGTTTGAACATAATTCACACGCTGTTGATGGTACGTGCGGATGAGTATGAGATATTTTTTCCCTATATTTCTTTGTTTGTTTTCTAGTTCCAACATTAGTATCACTACTAAAAGATATCGATAATGTTGATGAAATTGTTGAGTATGTACAACCTTACATCATGGGCTCAACCGATAAAGCAAAACAATTTGCAAATGAATTTGTTGCTAAACGAAAACAATTACAAAATGCTGAAGTACGGAGAAATAGTTTTAAATTTTTTAACCACTTAAAACAGATGGATGTTCGCAGCTTTTTTTTACTGGAAACTTTTAATTATGTAAATCTCTCTTCTTCACTAGTAACACAAACTGTTATCAATGTTCATATACTTATAATTTTTTAGTGTTTGTTCTTTCTAGCCGACTCTTGATAGTCAAGATTTAGATGAATTGGCCATGTCAACAACTGATGAAGGTTTTCAATTGGCTTCGTCAAATGGAAATAAGAAAAAACAGAAAAAAGTGAAAGGTCAGAAAATTGATGTTAAACAACTTGGTTTTACGGTACAAAACGCAGACAATCGTGGTGAAATTGAAAAAGTGTCAATGTGAGAACTGAAACAGCAGCGATGTGTGTCTGTGTGTGCCATGTCTAACGGAACATTTTTCTCTTTCTTTTTTCGTTGTTGTTCCTGTTGTTGTATACGTGTGAAAGCGCAGCTTTTTGTGATTTTCTCTTTCGAAAAAATAAAACCCTCAGCCATAATGTACATTTTACTATTTTCGATTGGTATAAGAAACCATACCAACCATCATCCCATCCTTCTTATTTGTTTTATTTTGTCGAGTTTGTGTATTTCCAAAAAGTTTATAAAAATACACATACGCAGAGATGTTCATTTTATCATCATTTTAATTTTATTTCTCTCTCGCTGTGCGTGTGTGTGTGTGTATAAGGATTTCACAGTATTCTTTTAATACGTTTCATGCGACAACATGTTCGCTATTCATTCTGGTTTTTCTTTGTGCACCTTGTTTTTTTGGTATTTTTTTCTTTGTTTTTTTGTCGTTTGTTATAAGCAGAAAAATGATGTGTTTTTGTCTTCGTACTCTTATTATTATTGTTATTGTCTTCTTATCGTCTTCATTCACATTAACCATTTACTATAATGGGAAACAATTTTTTGGTCTTTTCTCTCGCTGACGTTTTTGTTTGGTTTTGTTTTTCGTGTTATTTTTTGTCATAGACATGTACTACTGAAACTATTGTATTGTTCTATTTCTATTTCACATTGTATATTTGAACAACAAAGTGAGAAAGAAAAACAAAACAACCAGATAAAAACAGAACTTGTAGCTTGATGGAAAGTTGAAGTTCCGTTTGGTGTTTTATTAAAGGTGTAGATCTGATTTGCGGGTTGAAACTGAACTAACTAATGTATAACCATTGGTTATAAATGATTTATTTGTTCATAGCGGATGTGAGGATAACACATAACGTATTGAACGATCCAAATTTTGTTATTACATTTGACATACTTCAAACTGTATTGATGAATCGGGCAACTTTAGAAAATTATTGTTTAATAAAAAGACATCTCTCTTGAACAAGAATAATTCGAAGAAAACAAATATAAAACGTACTTCTCTTTAGCAGTAGCTGCCATTTTCAGTCAAAAAATAGAAAATTTTTTTTCATGGAAATGTATAGTATGAATTGTGTTCTTTTATGTAGATACAATATTAGAACAAACAAGAGTCGCTTTGAACTTCCTTTGGTTTGCACAAAAAAGCTGTTTTGTGTTTTTTGTTCTTGCAATAAGGTTTTCGAAAAGAAACGATTAAGAGGAAATAAGTTGAGTTCTATAGGTAAGCGACCATGGCGATTGTAACGGACATATTCAGAACCCTGTGAGAGCATATGCGTCATATGTCAAATGAGAAAAATGAGCCTTTTACGAGAAAACATGCTTTTTTGAAGTTTTCTGCTTCCTGTTACGTATAATTACAAAAATGAAACAAATTCACAAGTAGACGAAGAAAAACACTTAATCAATCGATACATCAAACTCGTAGAGATACAAAATTTCAATTTTAATCCAGTACGTGTACTGAATATTTCGGCTTTTTACATAGTAAAATTTTTGTACCTGTGCGAAAACTTGTTCATTGGTTAGGAAACTTCTCCACATAAGGTAACTTGACCAGCTGGCGTTGTCAGAACGTGTTCAACTGAAAGTTCATATTAGATCTTCAGACATTCAGTTTTCAGAAAAGTAATTGGACAAATGTCTCGCCATTTTTCTTGTGATAGAATACATTTCGGAAAAATGAAAAAAATCTGTTGAGAATGAGTGAATCTTTGCTATGCCCTAAAAACTAAGTTTGTAAAAAGAGAAAATCTGGTATTTTTCGACAAATGTAAATCACGGGCTTGTCAAAATCAAAAAGCAAGAAAGGTCTCTTGTAGATAAACTTTTTTTGCCCTTGGTTTCTGCAACAGAATGTAATAAAAAATGTTGCCAGACGAAAAGTATTTTTTTCCAGAGCAGGAAAGTGTGTGACCCCTTCATCATGTTCCCCGATTCCTTATATAAATTTTTTGTAGTACATTACGAAAACGTTTTTATGGCATAAGATTGTAGAACAGACAATTCTCTACACAATAAGATGTTAGAACAAGGTAAACTACTTAACAGTCGGAAATTATTCGTGTTTTTTTTTAACATCATTTTTTACCCAAAAGGGATTTTGGGAAAAACACAATTTTTTATAAAGCAGGCTTTTGGTGAAATTAAAAGTTTGACCACTTTTTGCAATGCAAAAATAATCTAAGATCGTCTAGTTGGTAGAGAAAATTCTGCTTTATAAACTAATAAGTAAATCAAAGTTTAATCTTTCGATTTGAAGTGGTTATTGTCAAAATGAAAAAATATCCAAATTTTTATTGTTACAGCCTAAATTTTTGGTGATAATAAAGATTCGCTCACTGCCCGAAGACTAAAAGCGATATACTATTTCTGAACACATTATTAGAAAGCTCCCGAAGTATACATTCAAGATAACTATTTTTGATAGTCTCGGAACGTGCTTTACCACAAGAAAAATGGAGAGATATTTGTCCAGTTACTTTTGTATCGTAGGTTACGTTCACATATATGTCGCACAAAGTTCTAAACGTGCCCGTTAGAACCGTGATGGTCCATTACTTACAGAATTCCTTTTATCTGGCCATAATTTATACTTTTCCATTAGATTTGAAAACACGGACTTTCTTTGGAGTTTTTCTCGAAATATTTGTTTAGTATCGCATTTCAGTTCAGTACATTACGATCCCTCAAAAACCTCATCCGATCTGGTTGAAAATTTTATCAGAAGTATCTCAGAACATTTCCCATGTGTCACTTTTTTTCTGTTTTGTATTTCCTTTCCTTCTTGAGTTATAGCGAAAAGACTAAAAACCCACTAAAAATCGAGTTTTTCAATTTCAAAACCCTATAACTCAGAAAAGAAAAAAGATAAAAATTAAAAAAAGTGCGCTACCTGGGAAATGTTCTCAGATATTTTTGATAAAAGTTTCACCCGATAGGATGAGATTTTTAACGGGTCGCAATGTGCCGAATTGTAAAACCGAGTTTTCCAGAATTCTCGTGAAGAATGATGGCTGAAGAGTTGTGACAAAAAAGTAGAAAAGAGTTTCTGATCTATCCTCAAAATATCAAGCCTTGATCATTTTTTGTTTCGTTTTGACAACATTTCCTCGAACACTCCTAAAAGAGGGTAGGGATACTCTTAAGCTAAGTCTCCCATGCAGATTACATAGGAGCAAAAGCTGTGATATATATATATATATCGTACCGAAGTTACTACGCGTTAAAGTAAGTTTCATTCAGGAGAGATTTACTTTTGATCAGGTATAATCTAATTGTAACATAAACGCAATATAAATCTGTTGGTGAGAATGCAAACAGTGGAGACCACAAGAAATATCCATTCGTTTTTTTATCAATCAAAGATTGTTTGCATTTTTTTGTACGAATGTTTGAATAAAATGTTGAAAACAGCGATGAAATTACAAAAGAGAATGAAAATTATGGATCGATAACTTTGTCAATCAAAATAAACAAAATTTTGAAAAACATTTTTATTTCTACAAATTTTTCAAAAAGAAAAGAACCAAATCGCTCTATTTTTCGAAAGGCTTAAAGCGAAAATGGTGACCGAATGGATCTCATATTTACTACCTATACAGTCGGTTTTGTCCAAGTTCAACATACATAAACTTTCTGGATGCATGTTGCAACTTGGACAAACGAAATTTCAAGTTATTGCCTAAATAAGACTTGGACAAGCAAACTTATACAAAATGATTCTGATTAAATTATTGCTTAAGTTGAATAGACATCTTTTCTTTACGAAGATTCTTCTAATTCTCAAACATTCCTTGTTTTGGCAATACTAACAACAGACAAATACTTTTAATTCAATATGAGCCAACCAAAAAAGTAAAAAATAAAATTTTTATTATCTGATGTTAAAAATCACACAAGAATAAAATAAATTATTTGTTGTCACATGTAATTGAATGATGACATCTTGTATTCGAGAAATAATTTAGGAAAATGTCTAAATTTTTTTTGTTAGCTCGTATTGATTTAAAAATATTTGTCTGTTGTTAGTGTTGTACAAGATAAAGAAAGTTTAAGAATTAAGAGAAGTCCTCGTTACGAAAAGATATTTGTTCTACTACGTACATGTAATAAGAACCGCTTGTCTAAGTTGCAAAATAAATTGAGAAAGTTTGTCTATGTTAAGCTTAGTCAAAACTGACCGCCTACATAGTAACACTAGTAGCAATGTCAGGTGTAGGAAAGATATCGGATTATTGAAACTGACATTTGTTCGCACTATTGATATTCTTTCTGCTTCCTCTGAATCTTATATCAGAAAAGGATTCATGGCACCGCATGATATGACGTAGAAAGATACACAATGTTCCATTATTTTTGGATCATCCAGTATTACTGACGAAATGTTAAGAATGATTTTATTTTTCGATGAGAATTAATTAAGGTGAAGATGATGAATATCTGCTAAAAACATTGTTACTAATCAATTAGGTCACGTATTTAAATGACAATCTGTTCCTTTTGTCGTAGTTATACTTCTTGTTTGTCTTTATGCTATGTTATTTTTTCAAATAATCAAACAATGTGTGAAAGAATGAATATTCAAGCTTTTTTAGAGCGAAAAATTCTCTATATTTTACAGTCTAGAATAAAATTTTAAGGCCTGATCGGAGTGGCTAAAAATGAGTTGCAAAGTTTTTCCAGTATTTCTAGTTTATCGGTTAATTATAAAATTCAGGTTTTGTGCTGCAAAACGACTATTGGACGATTTTTCTTTTTCATAATTTTCTACCAAAACTGTGTTATTCTAGAAAATTTTCAATTAATATCTCGCTTGAATTATTGTATGAGAATTTTTATTTTATAAGAAATCGATAAATTCATTCCTAAAGACATTTGAAGATATTTCTTGTTTTTATGAATCTATATGCAATCATAACTGAACTATCTATTGGTATTGCGGTGAGTACTGTACATAGGATATATATTTCACACCGGAAAAGTGTTCTTTTTTTATTTACACAAGAAAACGCGTGTATATTATTTAAAACATAAATTAGGTTGTTCTTTCTTTTGTATTTCTCTCATTTAAATTAAAAAATAACAATACAAATCGAAGTTCATTTGCTGAATATGAGCTTTATTTTCTCTCTATCTCTGTCTCTTTTTTTTTTTAAATGAACAGAAATTCTTCATCCTCTTCCTTTATTCTTTGTAATAATTTTTATCTTGTTCTTTGTAAACAATATACAGAAAAAAAATTAGTTTACTTAGTGTAAATACATAAACATTTGAACTTGACGAGAAAAAGATGAACTAGTATATCTAGTGTACATGAGATATGATGTTAAAAAATTTGCTAAAGATGCCGACATCAGTGTAATCCTTTTTGTACATGTAAGTAGAACATATTCTTTTCTTTTTTTCTCGTACATGTCAAACATAACCTTTTTTAAACACAATCTAATTCTAGTCATCTTCTAATTTATCTTACAACCTGTACATAATTATGACAGAAATCAAAAGTCAAAAAACAACATTATGAACAATATGTATTTTGTTCTAATTGTACCATTAATTAACTGAGAGAAGAAGATGACATTGTCGTCGTATATTTGCGCTGGCTTAAATTAAAATGTATTTGTTTATATTCGACTAACCATGAAATCATCAAATAGTGGTTAGTGTGTGTGTGTGTGTGTATGTGTGTATGGTATGTGACATTGATTCTCAATGACCTAGAAAGCAGACGACAACACATATAGACAATACCATTAACAACAATTTTTTTGTTTGATGTAATTTACTTTATATCGAAAGAATAATCCAAAATTTTCAATTCTCTATTACTGTTTTATTCACACATGTAATCGTTGTTATATTTTGATTAAATTTTATTAATTTGTACGTGCAAATTATTAACATAAACTACTTTTCGTTAGTGTGACAAAAATAAAAGTTTTATTCTTTCATATTTTAACAGAACTTTATAGTCTATATCATTTAATAGAACTTTGTCTTGTTGTACTCACATATTGACACATGCTCGTAATATTAACTTTTATTCGATGCGGTTCCACTACTAATGTTTAATTACGCTTATTATATCGAATTTTTAATTATTCTATATTTAAACTATGTTAATTCAATATCTCATATGACAACGGCAATAGAAATGCCTGTTGTGCCATTAACTAGTAAGTAATGGTCAATAATAATGACGTTATTGTTATGATTTTGTGGCTCTAATTTTCATGAAGATGAGTTTATTGAAATTTTTTAAGTCATATCAAACTATCAATTCTATTAATTAAACATTAAAATATTTCTTATTTAAGATGCCATGACTGCTATTTATTGTCATGAAACGAATGAGAGTGATCAATTAACAATACGATGTAAATCAAATGAAAAAATTCGTATGTTAGATGCATTTTATGCACGAGCTCAAAATCGAACTCGTCCATATTGTCAACAAGGTTTTGATATCAATGATTGTAAAGTACACACAAGTTTTTCATCTGCTTGTTCTGGTAGAGAAAATTGTACAATATATCTTCAACGAACATGGTTATCCGAATGTTCATCAAACAATGGAAATGAGAATGAATTATGGTCAGATTATACTATGGCATTTTATGAATGTATTTCAGGTAAGATTTTTTGATTTATATTCAGAACAATTAATGTTCAGTCTCTAGTCGTTGTTGTTAATTTCAGTAATATCTAAAATTTCTTAACTTATAAGATTAAAAATTTCAAATAAAAGAGTTAACTTTTCAGATGAGACATATAAAAGTCGATGTTTTATAGTGCAATTATCCATAATTCATCATTTGAATGTGCTGATAATATACTGCTTCTTTTAAAATTTGACCACATATTTCTGTAAGATGTAACTTTTGAATTTTCATATCATTTTCTTTGTATTGTAATATAAATTATTTCAATTAGATAGCGTGGAACTCCCTATGGTGTTTATCTAAAGGATAAATCTATTGTTTTTGGTCATCATATAAATAAATATCGATAGCATTCTCATTACAATGAGATTAGATCTTCTCCTCCTCCACCTATTTTAATTCTTATTACCTCATTCTCTATATTCCTACTATGACCATTGATTTTGTTATTGTTGATATTAATAAATGAATTGAACACACCTAGACTTGTTCAAAAAAGACTCATTCATTTTATTACATGTATGATTATTTAATTCACACTATCGTGCATCACGTAAAAGAGATTAAATTAGTTAAAAAGACCTTTAGAATGGGAGAGAGAGAGAGAGCGAAAGAAAAGGTGGTATCGTCCTCATAGATAGGAAAAGAAAACGACACGTAAGTCTAGCTCATAAACAATAGTATAGACAAAACTTTGTTGACAGAACAATGGATAGATCAGACATGTCGACAATTACACTAGATGTCGTATTAATTCATTGATTTATTGTTTGTTAATTACTGGTAACTACCATATTATGTTACCTCATTCAAAAAAATAGAGACTTTTTATTGATAATGAGGGTATGAATATTAACATGTGTCAAATCAACGAAAATGTGTCTTTTCGTGAATCAGTAGACATATAACTTCAAGGATCTTTCATTCAACAAAAAAACATGTTTCATTCTATTACTTGCCATTTAAATCGTATTTTTCTCGAAGAATAGTATCAAAAGATAAATGGTCACTGTTATCATTAGTCTGTTTTAGTAAAAAGTTATTTAGATCTTGCAAATAGTTGAAAATGTCAGAAATATGTTTTTTGAGAGAAAGAGATGAGAAAACAAACATTCTCTCAAACACTGTTAAAAAATTGTGTTCTTGAGTTGTCCCATATAAAGAGCTAAAATATTGAAGAACTAAAATCTGTTCTTCAGAAATAAAGAGCAAAACCTTGCTCTTTAGAAAACGACAAACTGAATATTGATCTTCAGCTTCACGAAGAACTCAAAAGTTTTGTTCTTTAGACAATTCAGTTTTGTTCAACTGTTTTTTCAATTGGCAACTGTGTTTTCAACAACTTTTTATTTTTCAATTTTTTAGATCTCTATATGGGACATTTGTTCTCTGAAGAACACAGATTTTTCTCTGTGAATACTGAAGTATAAGCATTTTGACTATCAAATTTTACATTACAGTCTTAACTACAGACAGAAGCAGATTTCTGGTTCATTAGTCCCTCTTATTTTAATATAGCCTCTTGTGGTTATTTAGATGTGTTTATCCACAATATTTGCAGTGATAAAGAATTTACAAATGTATGGGGTACATTTCAAACGCCACATTTTCCAAATCCATACAATCCACATGACGATTGCTGGTGTAAATTGTCAACACAGCGAAAACATCGAATATTATTATCAGTTATTGTTTTTCAATTAATTCCATATGATCGTAAGTTATCCAACATCATCACTGAATTACAGTTAAACACAATCTTTCGTCTAACTCTAGATGAATGCGCTGGTGCTGGATTGTATCTTCAAAGTAGTGATACACAACGTAGTACACAATGTACATATTTGAATCAAGGACATAATTATTTGAGTGATACAAATGAATTGTATATCAATTTTTATAGTCATACACCAACGGTTCGAGGAGGATTTTGGATTATCTATGAAGGTTTGTTATCTTATTCTTACAAGCATAAATCTTTTTTTAAAAAATTTTTCTTCTCTATTATAGCTAGTAATGTTAATGGAAAAGTTCATCTTCAATGTGGTTCAATGGATACAGTCTATCCTCATAGTAGTCAAAATGGTTCACCTCGAATGAGTTCATTATCACCAATATCAACCGGATTTGATAATGGTTGGGCACGTCTAGCATTCAATTCATTAACTAACACAATAAAAACAACAACAATATCATCTATAAAGACAAATACTTATCAACGAAGTGACGATGATAAAATAAAAATGTTAAGATTAATAGTAAATGATACCATTACTCAACGACCAATCAATATTTATTCTTACAGTGAGTATATACTATCTATTTAAAAGAGCAATTTTCATTTTTATAGGGTGGCATTGCGGAAGGTGAGATATATGACTCTAAACGTTAAATACACAATTTTCAAATACTATCTACATGTTAATCCGACAAGAATTTGCTATACATATATTTCATTTCTTAACACACTGACGATGACAACTGTTGTTTGAATTTTCTATTACGTAACATTCTTCTTTTTTTCAAACGGAATATGACCTTAATGTAAATCCATGTTACGATCGACACACTCATATACATCAAGGTATTAACACGATAACATATTTTAAGGAAATGAGAGAACAAACGATGTATACATTTAACAAATACTATGAACGTGGTGCAAATACTGTTTTAATATTTATGTATAATACATTCTGAAACAGAAATTTGCAGTAATGAAGACGAGACTAAAAATCTCAAGTATCGATATCGATGAGACATGACTAAAAATGATCTTCCCTCTATGTTTGAGTTACCAGTAATATATACTAAATTTTATCCCAAACTATCTATATTAAAAATGCATTTTTAATTAGTAAGATTAGGACAAACCATAATTTTGGTATATAAAAATACGGTGCAGAGATATTACTTCGCTGTATTCATCGTCTATTTGCTTTAGAATCATCGGATTTATTAGATCGTAATTTTCATCAATCTTATGATGAAAAAAATGAACATCAAATTTATCCGCATAAAATTCATAAAACAAGTACAATTAGTCCAAGATTGTTATCAGTCAATCATGACCCATACAATAAAGATTTGAATAATAAAGAAGCAGCCGCCTTTTCATATTCTCCCGGTTCATTATCAACATTTGAATTAGCTTGGGGATCACAAGGATGGTATCTAAACTTTCCATCATCGAGTTCCATATCAACGCGTCTGATGTATCCAACAACAACTCGATCGACAAACGACGTTGTAGCTTATTTGAATAAAACTGATCAGATATATACACAGCGAAATATTAATGATACGCTACGTTTATTAAACGTACCGATTGTACAACCAACAAAATCGACACCAACAATAATAAAATGGAACTCAACATGGCATTATGGCTATACGAAACGAATAACAAATATACAGAAAAAGTCTAGTAATAATCCTTTAACAACTCAAACATTGCATGCTTATGCAACGAATTCATCTACTACTCGAAGAATCATTGATACGAGTTTTCACACAACGTCTAATTTCATGCCAGTTGACAGCACTACAGAAAAATCTAATCCAACACATAACAGCACATCAAAAATACGAGAAAAATTTTTCACAACATTAGCATCAAATTTCTTTTATCCAATATTATCCAGTGAGAAAAATCATACAAATTCAACTGCCATTAACACAATAACATATACGACGAACATCACAACTACAAAAATGAAACAATTACCTTTTGATACTTCAACATTATCATCGCCTACAACAACAGCTCGATATACAATTGATTATTCATTATTAAATTTTAATCCGTTATTATTCTTCTCTACAACACCAACAACATCAAAATTGGCAGGGAAAATAAATCAAACAAACGCATCAAAACCTGAGATATCATCATCAACAATAACGATTCCTCCACCAACACCATGGTACTCTCCACAAGGACCATTTGACTGGTGGCATTGGATATGGTATACAAAAACAACAACTACCACTTCAAAAGGTATAACAAAAAAAGCTTTAATCTTAACATCAACCACCACTACAACAATAAAACAGACAACAGCTATAAATACGACTAGTACAATAATATCCGCAACGACAAGAACGACTACTCTTAAGAAATCCTATACAAATAGTTCAACACAATCGCCAGAAACAAGAAAAGTGTTAAGTTATTCTACTCCAGTTATTATATTTCCAATTCTTTTTCCCTCAAATATGACATCGACAACCGATCGCATACTTTTCGTAACAAAATTGACATCAACACCGAATCATCAATCTATAATCAATAGTACAATTCGAACATCAGCTCTCAGTACTACGATCACCACACATACGAGTGGAAAAACTCGGACTGCCCAAAGTCATACCATCGACTGGTTTAAATTTCCAGTCATCAAACAGAAACACAACAGTTTTCCATCATCGCATTCATCTCATCGAACACATTCATTTTCGTTATCAAGCAGCAAGAGGAGTCCCAAATGGAAATCAAGTACTCAACCTAGTACAACGACATTTGATATTAGTGGAATAGATGACGATGAGGGTGAGGGTGACGATGATCAGGATTGGAACAGTATATTTTCAAAAGATGCCAGTGATTTAACAGTTAAACTTTCGTCTAAAAACAATTTTCTTGCGACACAATCAACGACACTAATAGTAGAAACACTATCGAACAGATATCAAGCCAATAATGAACGAAATGCGCTTCCAAACAGTAAGTAAAATGTAATAAGTTACTGTTTATGAATAAATATTTATATTCTATCATTTTTAATTTTAGATGTCAACAGTCTAATGACTCCAACAAACGTTCATAGTATGATTCGTCGTGTTATTGAACAACGTAATAAAAAAGTAATGGAAAATCGTCGTTTAAGTAAAACAGGTTTGTTCTTCACTCATCATATCCACAGATAACATTTATAATTTCATTAATTTTTTATTAGATATTACCATTATTGCTGTATGTATACTATTCGTTATTTTATTGGTAATAATCAATTTAATTTTATATGCTGTTCGACGGTGAGGATAAGAATAAAACAGGTTCTATATGATTATTTTGAACACGATTTATCATCTCTTGTAGACATCGTCATCAATTACAAAGACGTCATTTGATCAGTCCTTCATTAGCAACAACTATAGTGGGTACCACTGGTAGTAGCATGAATGGTACTAGTGGTACAAATACAATGCCGAATAATTCAGATATTTTACCAGCTGTTGGCGAAATTGTTATTTGGGGTGCAAAAGATCAACGTGGTTATATGATTGATAATAATGGTACATGGGCAAAAATCGAAGGACGACAATGGTTTGGAAGTAATATATTCAAAGGTTGTAGCAAAAGTTCATTGTCAAAAAGGTTTGAATGATTGTTAATTTCACTAAAAATGTGTTTTATTCACAGTTTTATTTATATTTAAATTAAGCTTTCGCTCCAAATTTCGTGTTCGTTCAGATAAAAAAGAAATAAGACAAGCACAATTATTTAAGTGTCCTTTATTAATGGATAGTAAGTTGTTGTTGTTGTTATGACATAAAATTAGTTTTTGATATCTACCGGTATTCGAAGGTGCCACATTGAGTCCTGTACCAGAATGTGACTATGAAAGTTCTGAATTATCATTGTCTGATACCGTGCTTAACGGTATATCCATAAAACGCTCAAAACCAAATTTTATTAATAAATCAGAAGTGAAAGATATATCCGAAGTAAGTTTTATTGTAATTATAAATGCAGGAGATGACACAATATGGAATATTTCTGTCATAGAGACTTGTAAAAAATACCCAAGTTCTTGTTCATACAACTGGTTCACACGATCAATTGTCATCGAGATATAGTCGGCAACTTTCAAATTCAACAGGAGATTATTATAAACGAATTAGTGGTGGTGATGATTCTAACTACACACTTGGAGAAGATATGGGTATAGGAGGAATGTAGTGTTCAAATATTATAGCTTAAATTCTATATACAATTTAGAATCTTCCTTAGCTGAACAAGATACAGATAAAAGTGAAAATCCTATTGTTACAGTTCCAATATTAATTCGAGATTGTAATTCACCAACAGACACGACGTACGATCAAAATTATTCAATACTATCCGTTGTTGAGGTTTACCATCTGACTGTCTAGCTGATACCTAATAAACTTAATTTTTATTCTTATTTTAGTATTCAAGTACTCCTGTTCGTCCAAATTATTTACAACCGAGACATCATTCACACGAAAATAACAACACATTTTCATCACCAACACAAAATTCAGCATCATCAAAATTTTTCTTGAATAGTTTTCAATCATCTAATACTGCAGCAGCCACGCAACAACGATCACCATTACAATTAGAATATATGGGTAGTAGTAGTGGAACTAGTAATGTCACTGGACAGTTTTCACCCACACAACTGGATACGTCTCAGGAAGCATTTAAAATAAAAAATATGACACTGACAACTGGATATTGTCAAACTGAGTTTACACCATTGGATCCAAATTTATTACTGAAAAATAGTAATTTATTTCAAACATTATTAGATTCATCATCAAAAGCTGTAACATGTGATGATACGGCTGAACATTTATATCGTTACTCACAATCGGCTCAATTGTCGACATATGACAGTGGTTTTATCGATGATAAAAGTGATCAAAGTATTGTTTCATCATCATCAAATTTATCAAATACGAAACAGATGAGACCGGTATCATGTCCGGATGTGCAAATATTACAATCAGAAAATGAGAAATCACCACATATTGATCTAGTGAGAAGAAAAAGTTTTATAAGGCAAACATCTCCAGAGAGATGCCGTTCATTATCGGGTGATGAACACTATCAACAACAACAACTACAAGATGAACAAAATGTTGATACACAATTGGAGCAATTACTTGAACGTCAAAGATTGAATCAACAACTACAATTAGACGATTTACAAGCCAATTTAATCACTACTGCAGATCACAATACGAGTGCCAATAGTCCAAAAGAGACGAAAATATCAGAGTGGCGTTCTACAATACGATCAAAATTACGTCAAATAGTCAATAATCCGGTTATGGGGAAAAGAAGAGTCGATACTTCTGATGTAGAATCAAAACGAGTCTCTTTTCCAGGTACATCACCGTAGGACACTAAAACATGTCGACTGAAAAAACCTACTAATTGTTTTTTTTTTAGATAAACATGTTACACAACGCTTTTCTCCACCTTGTCAATCACCACCATATTTCGGTTCAACGTCACAAGAACAACACGTCTCATCAGCGCAACCAGCCATACTAGATCAAACAACAACTGATCTCTCGAACATGTTCACCACGTATGACTTGTCACCAATGTCATTACAAAAGTTCAATAGTAATGGCGGATTTGATAAAACACAGTTAGGTAATCGGATGCGTTCATTCTTTCCTGATTACGATGAAAAATCGACTACAGTGTTAATACCAAAAAATAATAATAATCGCAATAGTCCTGAACCAAGTTCATTGTCCGATCAAACTCATCTACAAATGTCATCACCTGTTCTACGTGATTTATTTGCAACAAAAGCGGCCATCGATGACGATGAAGACCAACCTGTAATTATGAAAAATTTACACTCTGTAAAATCATTGAAAAAATTTTTTGAAACGCGAATGCAACGTCAAGGTTTCCCAAGCGAAATGAATCTATCGCCGGCATCATTTTTAGATAATAGACAGAATGAACAACAACACCAGTTGAATGTCGAGGAAATGAACGATGATACGCATGAACAATTTTATAGTAGTGGATGTCTGATCTCAAATCCACTACCGATGACGGATAGTCATAGAGTGGTTGATAATAATAATAATAATAATAATAATAGTATGATAGATGACGACAAACAACACTTGATCTCAATAAGAACAAAACTGTTAGATAGTTTAAGACGAAAAAAACGAATACCAATAACAGACCAAATCAGTCAGTCATCATCCACAGGTAAGACTACACATAGAGGTTTTATGACTTCGATGTTTTCTTTCTTCAATCAGGCGTGTTAGTCTAAAATTTCTATTATTATTCTCAAAAAACGTATTTTTTAAGTGTGATCATCTGTTTTTCTATAGATGTTGACAATGACGAACAGTACCATCGTCGTTCCACAACTCCAGTACAATCAGCTATAGCCGAATATTCCGATTTATCACAAATATCTTCGCATATTTATGTTCAACAGCAACAACAAAATGAACAACAATCGATTCCAAGTTTCGACCATAATAACCATTTTACACTTTTGAACAACGAAATGGAATCTCATCATTTATCTACTATAACTAAACAATCACCACATTCACGACGATTTCGTTCATCGTCAAGTAATTCGTTTGAAAATAGTTTAGATATTTTGCAGCACCAGTCATCATCACAGTTGACAAGAGCTCATGTCAAGCGATCATTATCACATGATCCTAATTATTCATGTTCTAATCGTTCATCGAATGGATGTTTTATTGAAAACTGGGGGCAAGATACGCCTAAGATGAATCAAGAAGATGACGAAAATGATGACTTAGTTGATGACAACGCATCGGAAAGTTCAATGTTATGGCAAGCAAAAACACGTTTGCAAACATTTGTTAAAACAACACGTAGTGAGTATCAACAGAATAACCAGAATTTCGATCAAAATACTCGCTCAAATATTAATCATCCGTTGTACAGGGGAGACAATCGATGTAGTCAGATAACTTCAACTAACAGTGATTACTCGAAAAAAATAATTATGACTGAAACAAAATTTTAATTAGTATTTGTTGTTTTGATTGACGAAAATTATTTTATTTGTAACTTCTTGACGTAATAAAACTTGACCATAAACGCATTTTTTTTTGACTATTTAATTGATATTACTTTTCTTGTTGTTTTTTTTTCTATTTGATTAATATAAGTAAAACTTAGTTACTCTGTTATTGTTTCGTTGATACTTCAGTTTTTCGATATTCTACCTAGGAGTGTCGGTCAGCAATTTAACACTAGAATTCTAAATTGGCCTTTTATGAAAATGAAAAGATATTCATGCCTCTTGTCCTTAAACTCATGATTCAATTGTCACAAGCTGTTACTTTGTGTTACATTTACTACTGAAACCGTCATGTTGAGGATTTTAATCTGTTGTACAATAACTGTCACTTTTTAATGACTAAAACTGAGTATCATCATTAAATTTTGCACTCACGATAGAGCAGTGTACGAGCAACAACAAGCTTTTGTTATCCGTTTTCCATAATTGTCTAGATACTTATTTTTTCGTTACAGAATTCTTCCATCGGAGCTAGGCAAGTTCGATCATTACTAAGTCCAAGTCTAACAGAAATATTTTTTGTCAAGTCCAAGTCCGCTGGAGCTTAGTTTCAACTCCAGGTTCAAGTCGAAGTTCTTCATAGCAGTTTCTGCACTATACAGTACGTCATAATCATGTATGATGGGCAAATAAATTTTATCCATACATTGATGCATGTTTGACAAAAAAAAGATTAATAAATTAGGTATCAGATTTTGTTGTTGAATCCAAAAGATTTTTCCTCCTTGGACTTCAAATGGACTTGATAAAAAAATGCTTAAGTTTAAGTCTGTCAAAAAAACGTTCACGTCCGGACATGGATTTGCTGACCTGTGCCTTCCGTCCAGAAAAGAAGAGGTTGTGAGAAACAAAATACCTTTTAATTAAATGACGAGTAAGAAGACACATTAATACAATAAAAACAGTAGAGAAAAAAAACTGACTAATTATTAAGTAAAGTATATTTTGTTGTCCAGGTCAATTCTGTTTAAATAAATATAAAGCAATATGCAGAAATGAGTCTAGATAACTTGTACGTCACTCCTGATTAACAATGACAAATATTGCAGCGAAATTGCGACTTTACAATATAGTATCCGCCAAAAGTATCTCAACCCTAGTATAAAATAAATTTATAACTAACGAGGGAACCTCTCCAGATGTCCAACTCCGTTTGAGCTTATATTTTGCTGATCAATAGAGGACACGAGTGTAACAAAAAGGATTTGGGTTGTTGTGGCTTCCTTCCCGAGTTAGCGTTGATTTAGTGAAATTCGAGTTTGGGGTATGTTTACTGTAACGCATTATTCCCATGTGTTAAACAGCTGAAACTCACAGCAATATTAGTCCTAAACAAAGCCCGTATGCTGCAAAAATTTTCGACCTTAATCTTCTGTCCTTCGTAAGAAATCGAATTTTCTGTTTTTCATAGTATCGGCACTGCCTTGCGAACTGCAAATTAAATAATTTTCTTTTTCGTTATCAAGTTTGCTTTGACCTGGTAAGTTGACAAAAGCATTTTTTATCTCTATTGGACTGCTTTCAAGTGTTTGCGCTATTGAATGACACGATTAGATTTTTTTTCATCTGCAGTTCGCAAGGCAGTGCAGATACTCTATGAAAAACAGAAAATTCGATTTCTTACGAAGGACAGAAGGTTAAGGTCGAAAATTTGTGCAGCATACGGGCTTTGTTTAGGACTAATATTGCTGTGAGTTTCAGCTGTTTAACGCATGGGAATAATGCGTTACAGTAAAAATACCCCAAACTCGAATTTCACGAAATCAACGCTAACTCGGGAAGGAAGCCACACAACCCAAATCCGTTTAGGCTATTTGTTACACTCGTGTGCCCTATCGATAGGGGCACACAGAAATATGAGCTCAAAGGGAGCTGGACATCTAGAGAGGTTCCCTCGTAAGTCTAGACATATGTTTGACCAAGAAACTGTCAGAAATATTTCTCTACACGTGATTATTTCTTCAGTATTAGTTAACTATTTTATGGTGAGGGTAAATGAAAAAGAGTGCAAGCTTCTTAATAATTTCTCAACCTCTTTTTTGCCGTATATTTCTATGATTACATTTTCGCAAAAGTATGATGTACATCGAATTTTAGATTTTATGATGGAAAGAACGCCTCTCTAAGTATTTTACATTAGTGTCTATATATTCTCAACGAATTTCCGGATCTATACCTAGTTAGCGTTTAAACTGTGAAGAAATAAATTGCATTTATTATGATAATAGTCGCACTAAAACGCGTTTAAATTTCTTCCTCACTAAACCCTGTTTACATGCGTTTTTATTTATATTTCAGCAAAAACGTGTTTAATCAAGGTTTGTTCAAAGCCCATGATTTATACATTTTAGTTTAAAAAACTTTTCAGCAAATAATGGCTTATCGGCGGACATTATTATTAAACGCGTTTTTTTTAAATTTTCCTTAATTAAAGAAGTGTAAACAAATATACATCTAAACACGTTTAAATGAGTATTAATATAAATCCTTTTTGTTTACAAATCCTAGTTTATTTTTCCTTTTCTATCCTTTTTCCGCTCCGAATACATTAAAAGAAATTACACATTTAGATAAACTGCATAAATCCATGTCGAACATTTTTATTAGATACCGTCAGTTGTCGTGGTATATAATCTAAACCGGGCGGTGTTCTCCATATCTCGGTGCGAAGAATATCGCTCGGTACACCGTTTCAAAGTTATTCACCTTTTTGTTTGATGTTTGTTGGAGAAGTATATAACAACGACAAAAACTTTAAAGATTTCTAATTTTTCTTCCTAACTCGTCGAAGTACATGAACTTTGACTTCAGTACTGCCTTACTGTCCGTCATTCGCTATCCTGCGATGACTATTATCTATGACTATCGGTAATCTAAAAATAAAATGAAAAACTATCAGCAATGTTATGTGACTGACCGCTCATATACCGAATTGTGTTTTCTTTTAGATGATGATAAACCGGCAGTATTTTGTCGCATAGTGGGCAAGCGGACATTTAGAAAAAGTCGTCGTTCATTTTTTCAAGTTTTGATCAGCGGATCATTTCGATAGATATGGTGACTATATTTCCCTAGAATAACTCTTTTTGACTTTACGGGAACAGTTGATTGATGAATCGATTGTCCTTTGAGTTAAAATACCCACACAATAGATTCTGCCTAACTCTGGAGAACAATATTAATATCCGAAGGAAACAAAAAAAGAGTAAAACATTATCAAAATAAAAAAGACCACAACTCAAAAGACAATTAATCCATCAATAACTACAATTTTAAAGATTCCTCAACTGACTACAGCTCAACAACAGTGATCCGACGGTCAGTATAGAACTTTGTCAAGAACATTCTAAATATTCCTGTTGTAGATGTTGTTCTATGTCGGAACAACCGAGTGCTTTCAAAACTGTATATAACATGTGTATTTGCTCACTGATTATGTTGTTATAAAGTTAGTTACATTTGAAATAAAGATAGAAAAATAGTATTAGAGTTATATGTAATCATAACAAGATGTCGCTTCTGCAGTATGTAGGAAGTTTTTCTCCGCAAAGACAACTTTTTGGGCTTAAAAGATGTTGATCGAAACCTGTAATGTTGCGCTTCTTGAAGATCTGCCATGCTTATCTAGAAATAGGTAGTATGTTTTACAGTTTGTTTTTAAACCAAAACTAACCCTTTTTTGATGGGTAACAAAACTAAGGATACACGTTTTAGTTTGAACATGTACGTGAAGTTTAATTGTATCCCAGAAGCTGAATTGCTAATGGGAACATGCCTTCTATAGGATTGATCTAATATTTTAATTATTCCGATCTAAAAATTAGTGGAAAAAATATCATGTATACTTTTCTACAAGAAAACAAGCGAAATGAAACAACTTACATGGATCACGGATTATATTATTTATATTTTCAGGTAATACTAGACCGTATGTCATGTCCATTACCTTAAACTCTGTTTTCGCCGAACCTTTTCGTAAGAAATCACATGGCTCGTAATGACTAGTCTAAAGTAATAAAAGATAAGATGGAATCGAAAAAGGCTAAACTGTACGGTGTGCTGTTTTAGTCCACAGCTGTCATTTTAAATATGAACCTACTGGAGCGTGTTGTTGAAGGAGAACATAGTCTCAATTACGTTTGATGGTCTAGCACAGAGGTGCAACCGGTATCGGTACGAATTATAACGCCGACCGGTATACCGGCATTAGTATATAATCAGTCGGTCGATATTGCTAGTATTTTACGATATGATACGATTTTCTTCGAAAAACATCGTGTGAATGCAGTTCACCTGTGACATATTTCTTCCACTAAGATATCATTCCAATTACTTAAGCTTTGTCGACTTATATAAACTTCTTAATTTAAAAGATTGAATTAGATTGCTGGTTTTCGTAAAAAAAAGGCGTGAAAAAAAAATCAGCTATAAATAATTAATGTGAAAAGATTAATCTATCCCTTTGATAACATAAAATATAGTTCACAGTAAAGAAAAATAAGGGAAAAGTATTTGTATTTAGGCAAAATATGATCAGAACAAGCCGGTGCCGACCGATATACCGCCCGGTACCGGTACGAAGTTTGTATACCGGTGACAGGCACTTGTATCGCGTTTTTGATACCGGTTACACCCCTGGCCTAGCAGGATTATAATATTGACTTGTTCAAGAATAGGACTGTTCATTGTCGTATATGGTTGTTGCGATGTTAGTGGGTTTGGCTGCCGATTAAAGTTGGTCGGATCTGCTACATACTTCAGTAACTGTTTTCGAACTATTCGATGTCTATAGTTTTTGTGGTTTTTCGAACTTTTTTTTCTCTCAAACATCCACAAGTTATCATATGCTACAGAAACAATATCATTTATAAAATCATCTTTAGCATTCTTTTTCATAAAATTTAATAATAGCTTATCTGATAGGGATTTTATTGTTTGTGTCATGTCATCACATGCCGTTTGAAAATTGGCTTCTAAAATTGGTTCCAAGTTGTTTTCAATTGTTCGTTCTCTAATATGAGAACTGCCATCTTCTGCAATATTAAAAAAAGCTGCCGCTTCCAGAATAGTGTCCTTGCGTTCAACAACTAAAGTAAAACTCATTTAAGTCGTTATCATTCATAAATAGGAATATTAGCTATTAATATAAGGCGATAACGAACTGGTGTATTGTACCTTTTCTAGAAAAGCGATCTCTAGTAAGTGTAAAGGTTTTTACAACTTTGTAGCCGTTAAATTTACTACTGTAAAACAACTTTAACATACCGGGACCAGGTTGTCGTTGCTGCTGCTGGTTGACGGACTCCTATGGTGGTGGCTGCTGATGTGAGTAAGCCTTAAGCAAGCGGCTGTTGTTGAGAGATGGGGTGTGCAAGAACCTGTTGATGTGCTCCTGAAATAATGAATGCAGCCGATCGTGAACGACCGGTGTGTTTGAAAAACCAAAATTTTCTTTTTTCGACTTCAACGTAAAATGGCGGGAGTTCTTTTAGTATAAGTTTCCGCTCGATAAAATCGACAAATTCGAATTGAGTACAAAATTCTGCATGTAGCTGCTGATTTTAAGCACATGTTATAGAGCAGACCTTATTGCAAGGAAAAAAGTGAAAAAAGCTGTAAGATGGAAAATTAAATTTTTTTTGAAACTGGGAAATTTCTAAAAGAACCTTACAAATAGTCTTCAAATTACTAAAGACATTGATTAAAAATGAAACAGTAAAAAAGGAACGACTTTTTACATCAAATATTAAATTTCATTTTTTCGCGTTAAACGTGACGCCACTCTGAATTAGGGAAAAATGAACGTCTCGAAACGAATTGTAATGGCATAGAAGACTTAGGTTTTCGTAACAGTTAGACTTTTCTGTCATAAGTAGCCCCATGTCGAAAACTTTTGCGTCACTTGCGAGCCAAAACGTCTTAGTCTACACGTTGCTGCGTACGGTGACGTATTCGATACTCTCTAAAAAAAGGGTTGTTACGAAACTTAAAAGGATATAGAGAAGTGCAACCATTTCTAAACCCTTTTAGGTTTCGTAGAAGACATGGTGCAGTACGAAACCGTTTAAGTGCATAGATTCTAGCAGTTTTTTTTCTGAGCAAGTGGACCAATTCAGTAGCTTAGGCATGTTTCGAACACCAACTATAAAACAAATAACGCACGAAAAGCATCCACTTGTCGTGTGATATGTCAAAAAAGTAGAGCACAAATTGTTATACTTTCTTATATACACTGAAAGTAGAGGAGAAAGTACATGAAATGCTTGAGAACCCTAGTCGAGACTCCCGGTAAAACTCCCACGGGACTCCTGTCACGGGATCCTGCAGGAGTCAGGTGGGACTTTCAAGGGATTTCTCAGGACTCCTGAAGACTCCCGTGGGACTTCTGTGGAGGTTTCGAGTCCTGCGGGAGTCCAACGAAAGTCCTCAGAATCCTCAAAGTCCCACGGGAGTCTTCAGGAGTCCTGAGAAATCCCTTGAAAGTCCCACCTGACTCCTACAGGATCCTCCAGGATCCCGCAGGACCCCGTGACAGGAGTCCCGTGGGAGTTTTGCCGGGAGTCTCGACTAGGGAACTTATTGTGTTTATGCCGAGAATCAATGCAAACGAATGTAGTGTAGGCGACAGTAATAGTATATAAAGTATTAGACTGCATTGTAATTGGGAATTTAGTGAGGAAATTTGAGAGTCCTGAACATAACTGAGTAAGGATGTGAAAACACCCAGGAGACATGTGCCACATATGCCACAATGAAAGGCATGTGCGAAAAGAGACATTTCGTTTCTTGTTAGGCTGCTAACTTTTTGTTCTTTCCCTATGAATAATATATTCATTCACAACTATAACTTTAATTGTTACTATATACATAGTTAGTTGTTAGGCGGGCACATGAGTGGCAATTGTCATCTGTCTCACATCAACATAACAATGATGTATTTTACTCGTAGATAGAAAACAAAAACATGAGTCATTCCAGATACGCCCTCTGCTATAAAGACCGTCTGTTCTTTTCCTCGCAATGTAGCGACATCTTACCTCATTTGGGTCTTCAAAATACTGCTTTAAGAATACTGGTGTGTAGAAATACAATTTATTCGAAAATTCGTAAAACTGAAGTCTAATTTTAAGATACGTTTTCATTGGAGACTACCTTTGTTGCACAATCATGACTCATGTGACATTGCAACATACTTTCATAAAAAAGTGTCGTCAGACCTACATTTTCCTTTCTGTATTGCATTTGAAAAATAGACAAAACGAAAAATGAAGTAAAAACAACCTGTCTCGCCGCTTCTCGCTAGGCCCAGCACGCAAACCGTGCCAACAAAGTAAGTACTAATACAGAGAAAAATTATTTTTCAATTCATGCGGTCATCATTTTTGATAAAATTATTTTTCTACAGTTTAATATAAAATAAAATATTCTTATAGCAGTCAGAAGTAAATTGTTTTATCTTCATTGAGTCATAGCACTATTGCTTTCCACAGATCAATTCCGTTTCTCCTTTTTAAAGTAGAAATAGAAGACACCAGGAAATGCGAGAGTTTGTTTCGGTTTCTCAAGATAGAAAAAAAGTACTGCACGTATATTGAGCAAAAATAAGAAAACTAAAAGGAAAGTATAACTTGGTTTTTTGGAAATCCGATTTGATAAAAAATAATCTTTCTGACTAACCCGTTTTTTTCCCTAGCGAATGGTGTCTCATATTGCTGCTTAAGCGCCTGATATAATCTTGAGCAAATAAATGTAGTTCACATACCCCTTTTATTCTTTCACTTAAAGAATCTCTTCATTAAGTTATAAAATATATCTAACAGCTCATTCTTTTATACACGTCACGTAGGCTGACTTTGTAATTATGACACAGACTAGATAGTTTCTCTTAGCCAGCGATCCCAATCAGAGAGATGCCAGCTCCTCCCTGAAATTTCTAACTTTTGGTAAAAGTTTTTGCCTTGACTTTTCGTCGGAAAATGAAGCAGCAGCATAAAAAACTACTTTTTATATCAACTTTTCTATGTTAACTTTCCCCGTAGATGTGCAAATACGAGTAGTCTCTTTTATATTACTTGGAAGTCCGTTTTTCTTCCATAAGTGTTTCACGTCTGACTGATTGATTTTATTGGAGCGAAAAGTGAAACAAACTCGGATACAGTTATCTATTTTCACCCCATCGCTTTCCGCATGATATATTTATAAGCTCTCCGACACTATTATAGCCTTCTCCCTGGCCAACAAAACAGTCGGAATCCCCGCTCTTAGCCATGAATGCACTTTTCTCGCTCAGAAAAGCGTCTTTGCTAAGAAGAAGAAGAAGACTAGTTTAGAAATGCGGGGTATTACTAAAAGACATGAACGCCCACGAACACACACCTTTTTGGGTGCTCGTGGGTGTTCATTGAAAATGTATGCTTAAAAAGCGAAACTATAAAAACTTTTTTGGGTGTTCGTTAGGCCTTGTTATACTCAGCTCGACGAGCTCTGTCGATTGGCTAACGCAGATTTTAATTTGGGGGCGTTTGTGGATGTTATCGTCTTTTAGTAATACCCCGGAGAGCGAGAGTCATAAAAGGTCCCTGACCTGTGGTATCAATAGCTCAAGCCAAACTAATGAAATAGTACTACTCTGTGTACTTACTTGTTTTATTAGCTCACAAAATGGTTTTCAACATGGATTTCTCAAAAAAGAAAACAGCCTTCTCGGCTCACTTATTTTCACACAACAAAATTATTAATTGGTCAGATTTTACAAATGGAAACAATGGAACTTGGTCATTATTTAATGACACCCCAAATTGGGGGCAAGAATGGATTTAATCCATTTTCACCTGATTTTCTCTTTTATAATGATGACATTACAAATATTAAACAAACACAACAACATCATGGATTATTGCACGATAGTAAATTATTTTTAGATTCTGATTTTAGTTTCGATCACGAAGAAACACCAGGTATGTCTATTTAATAATTATCTTGATATTAGATAACTTTCAACAAATGAGAGATCAGAAACTACAGTCGTTCTAATTCATAGAAAAAAATTTTCTTTACACGAGATAACCTGTGCATGAATATTTTATTACGATTCCTAGTGTAAACACATCTAGATTTATTGCACAGTAGCTCAAATCTTCTTTTTAGGAAACATCGACGTTAGTGACCTTTTTAAAGATTTAGATTTAGAATGGGAATTACAAAAATTAATTAGTTGTTCCTCTTTTCCAATAACGACAGCAACGGATTTTGCATTGTCACCACTACCCACAGAAGAAGAAAAACCTTCGAGTCCAATGTCGTCCATTGACGGGTTGATGAACGATGATATCTGGATTGGGGAAGAATGTACTATCGGTATTCAGTCTCCTATATCATCTCCAACCACAACAACACAATATGATTCAGATAGCACCTCACCCGTTTCATCACCATCAGGTTCGATAACATCATCTACCAGGACGTCAACGGATTCAACTACCAATGATTCAACTTCTATAATCAAAAAATGTCGTCGTAGTCGCAGGTTAACACAACCTGAAAAGAAACTACGAAAAAAAGTACAAAATAAAACAGCAGCTGAAAAATATCGATTTAAAAAGAAAATAGAAAAACAAACAATATACGAAAGGAGAACAAAATTAGAAAGCAGCAATAAAGATTTGCAATTAGAAGTTGATAATTTACAATATCGAATTACACAATTGAAACAATTATTTGTCGATATATTACATGTGAAAGAATTTCAACAAGCTCAACAAAACAACAGCCTGTAGAATAATTGAAAAAAGAGAGCTTAACAATTTTAGTTTTGCTTCTCTAAGAAAATAGAAAGCGTTGTTCATCTCATTTCAACTCTGCTGTATGTATGTATCTTCTTTTTCGATTTTCTGATCGTAGTTTTTTTTTTGTGGTCATTGTAGGCGATGTAAACCGGTTCTTTTGTATTAGATAAAGGATTATGTAATTTAATGTAAAATGTTGTGTGAAGAATTAGAATTTTTTAACCATTTAAAATCTTTAGTTTAGGTCAGAGTGTTTAATCTCAGATCCTTGGGACGTTACTGCGGCGCTAGAGAGAATGTTTGGTTTATTTTAGTACATGAGAAATTCGTGTATTAGCTGCTTTATCAGCTAAGCATATGTTGTCTGGTGATCGATAACCTAAAATCTTTTTCTAAAAACAATTTTTTAATCGTTGTATCCATGTGTTTTTTGTGCGTTGTAATATCTGATTACTCTATTACCACAAAATTTATCAAAAATTATCATTTTCGTTTATTCTTGCGTCATCTTTTCCTTTTGCAAGTGTGCGTAGTTCTTTTTCTCTCGCAAAAACAAACACAAATAGTTTTCTAGAACAATTCATCTTTTTCGTTGTATTAAAGTTTCATTGAGATTGAGTAACATCAAGGTTTTGTATGCATTTTGTTTGTTTGCACAATTAACTTTGGATGAATTTGTTGTCTTTTTCTTTTTCTATGGTATGCATTATTAACGTTTCCTTTTCTTTGTTCTCTACTTATATAGGCTGACGGCAACTATATACTTACTTACTTTACTTTGTTCTTTTTTCTATGTTGTCGTTCGTTGTCTGTTTTTTCGATTTATCTTATGCACTAAAAATCAAATGAATATTTACTCAAAAAAAATTTCTTGACTTAGTGAATCGTGAAAATATTTCAGTTCTCAAAGAATTATGTTTTAGTTTGAGTGGAATGAAAAACAATTTTCTTTGTCATTTCTCAATACGATTATTGTTGGTGGTTCGAAACAATGCTCATAATCAAAGAAATATTGAGATGATTTCACTTTCAAAAAGTTGATTACCTTTCTAGATGACAAAAAAACAACTGAAAACTTTATACTGGTGTTACGTGAAATCGTCCTGTTCATGAGAATAGCCAAAGACAGCAGATTACGTTGTCCTCAATCAAGTGTTTATTTAAAAAACAGCTATGTACATATATACAAAAAAAAGAAACATTTCACAAGTATTTGCATAAATTAAAATATTATGATTAAAGAGTATCCATGGAAAAATTTTATCGAATTGTCACGTGTGAGGCACCGTGAAATGTCAGCTTGAACTTTCATGAAGTTTTGTAGGTGAAGAGAGTAAGTTTCACGACGCTGCGGGTCATGCAGTTACAACATCAAACGATTGGCTTAAAAAAATCGAGACCAGCAAAGTATACTTGCTCATATACTATAGTGTACCGCAGCAGAGGCGGCGGAACTATGGGGGTTATGGGTGCTTTAGCACCAACAGATTTTGAAAATTTTCGTTTTCTTCCAGCAGAAACTTATTTTGCATTCGCGTTCTTGTCCTTGAGCATCCATTAGTTCAAAATCATTCCGTCGCCTCTATATCACACCCTCAGCAATGTTACCTCATATAATTTTTTTCACGCGTATGTTCATTAGAATGTAGTTAAATCTCACGGCTTTTGTTTTCTGTATATTTTCTGAAAATGAGAATCGAGCTGAACGACTTCTAATTAGAAATGTGAGAGACTGTTACTGACACCACTTGACTTCGGAGAATATATCAGACCGATCATAAACAGAACCTTCTCTTCGCCTGAGAAATACCTAAGATGAGAGATATCGTCAAATGGTTTTGTAATGAATCGATTATCGGCCTCTATTTCAAATAACACAGCTTGTGAATCGCTAGTCGAAACAAAGCATGAAACAAAGCTAAGCGCTTGATCTCTATTTCAACTAATGGAAAAGAAACTATACGTTGCAACAGGGTCACTGCAATAGTATTCTAGTTCGTCACTCGATAAGTATGAAGTATTAAATGATTTGTACACGCTTGAGATTTCAGTTTTCATTTGTTCGTATATGTCACGGGTTAGAAACTGAAATGAATAGATCATTCTGGTGTCTTGAACACACGACGAATTTATTTCATGTCCTAGATGTTAAGTTGACAACGGTACTGGCAAAAAGTTAAATGGAAAACTTTGACTAGGTCAACACCATGAACGCATAATAAAAATAGAAAAAAGCTGGTTCAAGAACATCATTGTAATTACAATAAACAAAGATGTTTACCTGAAGCATGTTTGAATGATCGAGCAGAGAAGGCACCGATTATCTCTCTAGCTAGAGCATTCCATTGAAGGATAGTTTGAGACAAAGAAGACGACTGTGTAGTTTTTTGTTTAAATTTTGGTACCTTTCTTTGAAGTTCGTGCTGCGATTCTAGTGCGCGATGGTTTTATCAGTGAAAATGAAGTAAATGCAGTTCGACCAGTAATAATCTTATGAAAAAGCATTAATCTAAAGTATTTCCTCCGATTCTCTAAATCTGGTAGTTTAAGTTTATTAATAAGTGCCAAACTATTCGCAGAGAGGTTACTGGCAATCATTCGTGCAGCTAGTTTATGTACAGATGTTAGTAGATTTAAATGCGTCTTAAAATCGTTGTCAAAAACAATGCAATGGTCTCGATTTTTTCAAGCGTAGCCAATCGTTTGATGTTGCAACTGCATGACCCGCAGCGTCGTGAAACTTACTCTCTTCACCTACAAAATTTCATGAAAGTTCAAGCTGACATTTCACGGTGCCTCACACGTGACAATTCGATAAAATTTTTCCATGGATACTCTTTAATCATAATATTTTAATTTATGCAAATACTTGTGAAATGTTTCTTTTTTTTGTATATATGTACATAGCTGTTTTTTAAATAAACACTTGATTGAGGACAACGTAATCTGCTGTCTTTGGCTATTCTCATGAACCGGAAGATTTCACATTACACCAGTATAAAGTTTTGAGGGCACAGTAGGCATCCACGTAGACATTTAGCTGAAAATTGAAATTGCACTTTTCCAAGATTTGAATACTATCAAATATACTTCGAAACATGCTGTGTCGAATGCAAGCAAAAATTTTATTCCGCTCTGGAGGAACGTAGAAATTTAGTTAGCCAAAAATTAGCCTGAAAATTGTGAGCTGGTCAGGAAAGTTGATATTTCTCAAAACTATAAAAACTAATAGGCAAATTTACAGTACATATTCTGAATCTGCACGTCGAGTGCTATACATTGGCCTATAGAAAAATTTTCAAAGGCGACTATAAAGTTTTGACTCCGGAATGGAATATATGTAGGTTTGTAGAGAAAGACTTCCTCTATCCAATGGTGTATAAATTATCAAATTCTGTTGTGTACAGTGAGAGAGAAATTTTGTGCATTATAGAGTAAAGTGTCCTCTAGAAAATAAGACCACTTCCAGCTTCCCAAGGCCTTTCGTTGAGGAGATACGAATTTTTTAAAGTTTGTTACTGTATGCTGAAAAAAATCTATTGTTTTACTTTCGAAACTTTTGCCTCTTCCATTCAGTAGTTGATAAACTTTTGAAACAGTCAGTCTTGTAGAGTAAAGATTTCTCTACAAAATGAGATGTCTCCCATTAAATCGATTTAGAGCCAATAATTTAGAAAAAACTAACCGTTTGACAAAAGCAGCATCCATATTTTATTCAATTAAAATTAATATTACTCAACGTTTCGACTATCCATACAGTCATTCTCAAGAGAACATACTGTACATAAAATTAAGTTCAACAGAGAGAAAACATGTGTATATATACAATACTCGTACTAACTATAGAAAAAGAACGAAGTTTCTTTATCACTCTTTTCTTTTCTACTATAGAGAAAAGTAAATTCTCAGCTGCAGTGTTCATTTCTATTATTCATTCATTCTTTTACCTCCTGGATCAAAATCATTTTGACTGTTTTTTGATAGACCATTTGGAAACACGATTAAGAGTACCGATCTAACCGTACCATTTAGATTGGATTTAAGTGAAATACATAAAGACTCTTTTTATATTCAATACTATCTCGATCTAGTATACGCCAGTTGTCCCGGTCTATTTTGTGAAGAGAATCATCTGCCTGTTTCTTCAGAGCTGAATTATCTGTAGATATAACCATATCGCAGTCATTCTCTCCATCACCAAAAACGTGCTTGTCGGGAATGTCCATGCTCTTCATTTGTTCTGCTATTCTTTTTGAGGCTTCTGTTTTTGCTACTCTCAATAAATGAGTCCTTGATTGAACTTCTGGTATTTCACTACTTTCAGTAGTAGATGGCGAGATACAAGAAGGTTTTGCTAGCCCATGTCCCCAAAATCGCCTACATGCTTACCAGACCGTTTTCCCGACATAATTTGAAGTATAGTCTTGACATTTTACATCATATACTATGCTAGATTGCAAATCAGGAGGAATTTTATCTTTAAAATTAAATCCGGAGCTGCGTTTGGTAGTTTCTCAATAATCCTCAGTTGTAAATCAGATCGAATTCGATTAGTAAACTTTCGTAAATCATTTTTAAACATTCTGCTGCTGTTTTTTTACGAATGGGATCTCTATAAAAATTCTCTTCTTCTCATCGGCCTTGCTTCTGCTAACCGTACTGGGATCATTGTACTATTTGCTTAGTTTCATGCCGATTAATTTATCAACAAAAGAGATTGGATAACCATTTTTTACTGCTATATCTCTAATATTTTTTAATTCATTATCAAGCAACCGATATGACGAGCAAATGTTAATAGCTCGATGAATCATCATGAACATCAAGGAAAGATAAACTATTGTTTGTTCAGCTTCATAAGTAAATTCAATGCTTGGATGAAAACCATTTAATACTGATAAAACATCACCAACAGAAACATTCGGCTCTATCAGAGTAAATGTATCATCAACATATCTCCTCCAAAACCTTATCCCATTATTGTACAATTCATCATGTAAAGACTCCTCAAGGTGTATCATAAAGATGTCAGCGATAATACTTGCCAAAGTCCATCTATACTAACCCCGTCAATCTGTTCATATAATTCACCATTAAACATGAAATGTGTGTCAGATGTAGCTATCACTAAAAGATTGCGAAAATCATCTTTATCTATACATCTGTCACATCTCATATTTTCCCGTGTATTTACGCAAGGATTGCATTTTCCGTACAACTTATCAATAATTAAATCTATAGTATAGGATAATGGTACTTTAGTAAATAAGTTCTTAACATCAAACGATAACATTTTTAAATCTAGATGGAAACGATTTAACTATATTTGCAAAATCGAATGATTCCTTAACAATGCTAAGACTATTGATGCTAAATGATTTAACTGTTTTGCTAACATCAATCCTAATTCATAATTAAATGTTTTAACAGATGAAAATACTGGTCTAATTGGCCAATTGGATTTGTGCACCTTCGGTAAACCGTACAACCTTGCAAACCGTTTATTTGAACAGACGTTAATTTGTGAGAAATAATCTCATCAATACTTTTCCGTTCATAATCTCGATATTCCGTTTTAAATCCTAATAATTTCGTATAATAGTACTCAATATTACTAATCAAATCCTTGTTATTTAATGCTGTCGGCGGATAGACATGGATTAAACCATTCACAAGCGCCTTCTCTTCATGATCAGTTAGGACGCGTTTCGAATAACTAATAATGGGATTAGCATCGTTCTGCACTATTCTTGTGTTTTGATGAGTTGAACTCAAACTAAATAGCTTCTTTACCAACCCTTCCTTCCACACAATTGCTTTATCGTTCACCAGCGAACATTTATAATTTATAATTTGTCAAAAATGATTCGACTCACCAAACCTTGAATATAAGAAACTATTTCCTTATAATGACTGGGCTTGATGAGTCGACTCAGTATCAAACAAGCTCTGAATAATTTATGATCCTCTAGAACACCACCAGGTGTCACATAAAATAATACAAAAAATAAAGTAGAAAGGGAACGGCTAGAATACCGAATAGAGGAGAGGAGGGAGAGGCTAATTTTAAGATTGTTGATTAGTATAAACTAAAGTTATTTTATCAAATTAGTCGCATCGAAAATGGATATTAAGTTATCCATTTTCTCTGAATGATAGACAATCATTTCTAAGCAAAAAGCAGCGTTTCTGATGAAGAAAAATCACATGTCCGCCTGTCATGCGAAAAGTGGCCTGTCATGCTCACTGTGGCAGGGCGTCTTTTCATAAGCAAAAAGATTTTTAAAATCGTTCTGTATGCGACTTCTTTCAATACTATATGACTATTAGTATTATTCGATAATAATAATATATGAACAATGCTAATGTGCTACCCCTGGTCGGATCCATTCTTTTACTAGAAAGACAGTAATTCTGGTAGTACTCATTGCAATGCATTTTGCGTCGTGTCGCCAACGTCCCATCTCAATCAAAAATGGTTCATTTTGTAGGGAACTTTCTACTGTACAAAACTGAATAAAATAATGTATGGCAATTTTTCGCTTTAGTTAATGAAAATTTATTTTACTTGAAAAGTAATCACTTTCAACCTTCTAAGTTTTGAATTATTTTAATTTTTTTCCAATATAATCTTGAGCTTTTTTGAACGATAAGATAGTCTACTTTGTTCGGTTTTTTTCTCTAATTCAACTCATATATAACTAAAACTTTTATAACAAGAACAAACAAAAATAATCAAGATTTAAAATTTTTTCGATACGATTAATTTGATAAAATAACTTTAGTTTATACTAATCAACAATCTTAAAATTAGCCTCTCCCTCCTCTCCTCTATTCGGTATTCTAGCCGTTCCCTTTCTACTTTATTTTTTGTATTATTTTACGTGACACCTGGTGGTGTTCTAGAGGATCATAAATTATTCAGAGCTCCATGAACCTCTACATACTGCTGTTCGCTTTCTGTGGGATCTGTCATACAACTCAGATGCCTCCACTATCAAGCGGCTGACCTTTTACCACACTTGAACTTGGTGTGACTAATGAGGACGCTGCAAATCTAAAATCTCGTGCAGCACAAATAAATTCCGTTATCATTACCTAACCAGTGGAGTGGTCACAAACGATGGATGGAGAATGTGGTCTGCAGAAAAAGGTGCATACGAAACAAATTACATTCAAAATTCAAGATTTTCAACATCGATTTCCACTTATCATACATTACTTCAATCTTCACCAGGTACCACTGGCATAAGTTTAAAGTGGTTCCTCCCTTATGGACATATACAATAGAGATACGATGATAGCATAGTACGGTGGCTTGAAATTGTTCTGTCAAAAAGCAGACAATTTCCCAAATATACCCAGATCCTAGCGCATCCGTTGAGTTAGAGTAGCTGCTTTTGGATATTGAGAAATGTTTAAGCGTATCGTATGAACATTAGAGAGGTTTTAACTCTGATCCGTCTGCCTAGGGTCCGTGCAGATTCCAGACGAGAACGAATTCTTAAAGATATGTCTTGCTGCTCTGCCAGATAAATAATGAGTGGATGCAATCAATTCATATTTATAGTACACCCTATTGTCATTCAGTGGAATATAAAGCGAAGCGGTAAAATCTAACCGTTATGTTCAGGCAGTATCGCAAATGAAACCGGTTGAATTTGGGTATATTATAGGTGATCGGATCAGGGTTAAACACGTTCTTATATATATATCATCAGCTTTTCATATTGTAGTTTAAATTAAATCATAAAAGTATGAATATCGTTCAACAAAATCATAAGTGGAGTTTTGACAACTGATATACATTTTTGTTGACTAAACAGTTTTGAGTTTATGAACTACCAAATGAAAAATAAATATAAGCATTTCAGGAGTATTTTATTTTATTTTACGAAAAAACTACATATAGTTACATTTGAAAGAGTGTATATTTATTTGAAATGCACAGGTACAAAAAGAGTTACAATAAAAACTAAAAGTGTATAAAACGAAAACAGACCGATTGTTTCTAACAAAAATATGGTATATAATAAAAAGTGAAAGACGGATATTCATATGAACAACTACTACAAATGCAGGTATATCTCTGGCAAGAAATAGATTATTGTATTCGAAAAAAACACACAAACTATAGCATAAGAAGAGAAGGCCCAGATCTCGATATAAGTCAGTTTGTATTCATTATAATATTTCATTCTTTTCATCATAATCGTTAATTGAGTGGAGGCTATGCTCATACATTTGAGATGGACGACGTGGTGTATACTCGTGACTACTATATGGTGCACTTAAACGACGTGGTGCTGCCTTATGACTACCGTACTTCTTTTTAAAATCTATCGTTTGTTCAGCTAAACGGTCAGCGGTTGAATAACGTGGAATACTCAGATGTGACAAAGTACCCAGTCCTTGTAAAAATAGACGAAATGCTTCGGCCATTTTAGCTGGTTGTTCTTCAAGAACAAAGCCACCACAGTCAGCAAACTAAAACAAAGTTTAACAGTAGATTCTAAATAGCTGCTCCAGAAAGATAATAAAACATACTTCTACAAGTGAGGATTTGGATGGATCACATTTATCATTTGTGAAAAAGACGTCATTTTTATGTGGAGAGGAAAAACCAGTGACATTTATAACTGAACATCTGAAGGCGATGATGAAAAAAAACAAAGTAACATATAATCTAAGTTCGTTCTGATTCTTTACTTCAAAGTTTTTGATGGTACGGAGTTTTTATTTGCATCCGATGGTTGTTCCATTGTTATTGAAGTACGTCTAGAGAATTATAGATAACTTGAGAGAATAAATAGATGAACAACTATGTATCTTACTTGAAGTATGAATTTACATATTTCATAACATTTCTGGGATTTACGTCTTCTTCTAAATGACGGCGGACTGATTGCACAAGACCAAGGTGTGTAGATTGAGTTTCCTATAATAACCAAAAAGACATGATTAAAACAGTAAGTTATTTTGGTTAATGAATGTAGATATTATTTAAACAATTCTATTTTTCCTTGCATTTATTCATAACACTTCGAATCACCACAGTGACACTTCTTCAGGTTCGATGCATCATTTTCTTTTGTTACTGAAGGTAAAGAAGGATCACTGTGGTGATCTGAAGCGTCATGAATAACACCCGGAAATTTTTATGACCTAGAACGCCCAAAGCGGTCATTTTGACCGTTACTGTTTTTTTTAAAAATTTTATACTTAAAAATGGTTCTGAATTCAAAAATGAATTAAAAATTCTGCAAAAAATAATTTTTGTGGGACAAATTAAAAGTTATGACATAATTTATTTTTAAATAAACTGTATGCAGTTTGTTTTATTAAGGATAAAAATCACAAAACGGTCAAAATGACCGCTACGGGCGTTCTAGTGATAACTGGTATTTATGAGAAATGCAAGGAAAAATATTCTCGTTTAAAAAACATGATTATAATATCTAAGGAAAATAACAGCATATATGTCATTAGACTATATATCTTGGGACCAAGATATTTGTTTGTTTTCAACCATACAGTCTAAAAACCTTAAGTGAGAGATTTTCGCACTTCAATGAGAAAATGATGCGCGTATCTGGTTAGTATTATTCTGTTTTAATATTTTTTGTGCACGTTCACTTGCATATGTCTTCTAACCTAAACGTTTAATTAGACTTACGTTGCCTAAATGGTACGAAATAAGAAAATTTTTCAATGATTCACTCCAGTTTTCGTTCATAACGTCTTTCGCCGGTCGCTGCAAAAATGTAAAAACGTAGTCTTCAAGAAACAGTCAAAGATTAATCACCATATCATCCATACTTTAATAGAAAAACCCTCAAACCATCTGACTGCTCTTGTTGTACAATTAACCAAAATTAAGCCATACATCTTTGAGGGATACGTCAACTACAGTGGAAACTTTCAAGTAAAGTTCAATATTCTTTTTTGATGATCGAAAGATACCTACAGCAAAACGAGCCAAAACATTTGCACCAGCACCAACTCCAAAGCCAATGGCAGATTTTATACTAAAAAAAGAGAAAAGAAAGAGAAAGATGTAATGATACAAATTTTTCGATCTTGTAAATGTTAACAGCACTATGATGGTGACGATAGGAATTTCATATTGATGATAAGATCTCACGTAAGATGCGGGTAATTCAAAATTTGAGCAGAATTTCTTTTTCGTTTAGTTGTGCGTGGTTAGATAGAGCTCGTCGAGCTGAGTAAGAAAACGCGGCCTTTTAGTTTTTAAAAAAGTTTTTTAAGGAAGAAAAACTGAAAAAATTCGAAGGATCTAAAATTTTGAACAACCCTTTAGTTTCAAAAGAAAATCAAATTTCTTTCTTTTCGTTCTTCTGCCTTTTCGAAAGCATCTTTTTGAGATTCTGTATAAAAAACTGAGTATGAGAATGATGCTTGATCGAGGTCGAAGTCATGACTTCGACCTCGACCAAGCATCATTCTCATACTCAGTTTTTTATACAGAATCTCAAAAAGATGCTTTTGAAAAGGTAGAAGAACGAAAAAGAAAGAAATTTGATTTTCTTACGGTACTTCCGAAAGTTTAAGAAAAATTTTGAAACAAAACGGCGCAAAAAAATTTCCATGGGAAAATAATATTAGTTTGAAAATTTTTCCTAAACTTTCGGAGATACTTCGGGCCGAGAATAGAAAATCTTCTGGGTTATCGAGTGTGCTGAATACGAAAAATCACTTTTCAGCAACTCAAAACCAACTTAATTTTTTTTCTGGTGATATGACTTGTAGACGAAAGTTACATACTTCAAATGAGTGAAAACATCTTGAACAGTTTCAGCTAATTGTTCCATTGTTGGATACGGCTGACTAAAACAGACGTAAATGAATGAAAGGACTGATTTTTCTAACAATTAGAAATATTTACTTTGATGAAAGTGGTTTAGCTTGATCTTCTTGACCAAGTGCATTTATGTGATAAATAGTGAAAGATTGTGTTATTGGCGCCATTTCAGTAAATGAAAAAAACTGATGAAATTGAGTCGCAGCTAAACAAAAAGAAAATTAGTAACTATAATCGTCAGAAAATGAAAACTGCTAGATTTTAAAATCGAATAAGTGTATACTTTGACCTAGAATTCTTATTTTAAGGATACGTAAGGATGGATAAAAGACCGATAAAAACCTATAGACTTCAACTTCTTATCCGTTCGGATTTTTGAGAGGAGTTGAAATTTTAATTTCAAGTTCTCGCTCTACTCTTTAATTAATTATATGAAATTTTTTTACTCACAGTTATAAGCAATATCATGATACGTAACGATAACTGTACGATTTGCTGCTCCTTGTTTATTAACTTGTACTACGCCATAATGTGTAGGAATATTGATCGTCTAAACAGATAAGAAATAGAAAGTATATCATTGTATTGAGAGTTTTCGGTCGTTATTTCTTTCTTCGAAAAGAAAATTTCACTTTGACTATGGCTACTAAGATCGGGATTACAAACCTCAATATTTGTTAATAACTCATCACTTAAACCGCTGT